>CAUYPK010043466.1:0-49012 GCA_963574355.1 Loris lydekkerianus | reverse complement strand
AATTTTCTTAAACATTGGCAAATACCACAAACATAAAATTTCCCAAATAACATATTATACATCAATTATACTCTTTTATCTATATTTTTGGAATGTATACTCTTTGTATAATCATTTATTCATATGATAATAATTTTTATTATCATCTTCTTGGAAAGAAGAGAGAACAATGAAATGTATTGACCTGCATAATTGTTTAATGAAATTTTCCTTATACTGTGCACAATAACTTACGATTTTTTTTTACCACAGGATTACTTTGGCTGTTTTACTCTGATTTTGCCATTTATTAATACTATTTTTTTCTAGAATTGCCAGGTTTCATCAGGTCATGATGTATCAGATATACTAAGACACGTTCAATATACTGGGAAGAATAAAAATGCTACTTCACATTTGGCATTATTATTGTAGGTTTGTGTCCTATAAGTGTAAGAACTCTGACCAATTTTATTTTGCACTGATTCTCATTGTAAAGTATTTTATCAGGGAAAAAAAATCAATATGGAAAGAAATAGTTAGAGACTACCATTCCGTAAGGGCAGGAGGCAAAAAAGAATATCATTAATCCATCCAATAAGTTTAAAAGTAATGTGACTCAAAGATAAAAGACATAAAATGCATGCCCTCAAGATGATCTCTGTCCAATAGGAAAATAAGCAAATAAGTAAATAGTGTGGCTGATATTATACATTAGGACTACATGAATTGCCATTAGACCAGAGTGGGACAAATTTAGTTCCCCTTAGCTGGGGAGATAGTAGTAGATTAGAGTAGGCAGTGATTAGAACCATCACAGAGGAGCTGATACTACAGCTTAATATAGAGGGATGAGTTGGATTTCTCTGAACATAATAGAAGTTAAGAAATACTACAAACAGAATAAATTACTTGGGCAACACATGTAAAGAAAGGAGACAAGATGTCATATTCTTAGAACTATAACAATTTCAATTGAACTCCAACACATATTACAGAGTAAGTGAGAGATGAAAGTAAAGAAGCAGGCAGAGACCAAATAAAGGCCTTTGTTTCTTTACTCAATGAATAATTTGATGCATACATTCATCAGGAAGAGGCATAAATATATATTTACCCTATAATGCAATGATTTCATTTCTTTTTTTTATTTATTTTATTGTTGGGGATTTATTGAGGGTACCCTCAAAGAATCCCCAACAATAAAATAAATTAAAAAAAAAATGCAAACATGTAAAACCAGGCTACACTGATTGCATTTGTTAGCTAAAGTCCCTCTTATATTTGTGTCTTGCCCTCAAAAGCTGTGTGACACACCGAGACCACCCCTTTCTGATAATTTATTCCATAAAAATAATCCAAAAGGGCTTGGCGCTTGTAGCACAGTGGTTACAGTGCCAGCCACATACCCCCAGACTGGCAGGTTCGAACCTGGCCTGGGTCAGGTAAAACGACAATGACGACTGCAACAAAAAAAATAGCCAGGCATTGTGGCGGGCATCTATAGTCCCAGCTACTTGGGAAGCTGAGGCAAAAGAATTGCTTAAGCCCAAGAGTTGGAGGTTGCTGTGACCTGCGACGCCACGGCACTGTACCAAGGGTGACGTAGAGAGACTCTGTCTCAAAAAAAAAAAAAAAAACAAAAAAACAATAATCCAAAAGAAGGAAGATGCTATATTGGAGGTAAGATGATTTTAAAAGTACCCCAAAATAATTGTATTATATACAACTATTTTTTTTTATTATAGATAAAAATATGCACCATAGATGTGGCCCAACCTAATCACATATATAGGACTGTAAAAATAAAAAGAATATGATACAATGGTAAATGGTAAAAAAAAAAAAAAAAAAAAAAAAAAAATGCTACAAAATATACTATATGACTATAAATTATAAAAATACCTCCATCCCCCATAAGGTGGGTTTGGTATAAGACAGGGGTCTATTTCATGATAGGCTACTCAGCTTCATGAGTAGCATGATATCTGTGCCTACTATCATAGCATAATTATTAGTCACATGTGTCCTTCCATTCTGAAGAGGGTCCCAGAATAGACAGTAAGTTATATGGTCCCAAGTCAGTAACAGTATGTGTGAGTGAGAAAACAGCAGCTGCCTCACATCCTCCCTCCCATCTCACCCAAGAATCTCTCTCTTTTTTTTAAACCCTATTCAGAAATGTACAAGACAAGGGAATTGGAGGAAATGTAGATCACTCTAGCCAAGTCGACGCATTACAAAGCCACCACAGAGTCAATCTGTGCTTTCTGTCAAGAACACCGCTAATTTTCCTAGGAAATGACTGTGAAGAGCTGGACTAACATGTGCCCCTCTTTTCCCAGACTACCTTTGTCATTTATTCTAAACCATCTTATTTAACCTAATGCAATATCTTTCTCAATTATAAAATAGGGTCATTAATATCAGGTTAAATAGAGTTAAATAATATTTTAGAATAAATAGGGTTAAATAATATTTTAGAAAAGGTCATAGTTATAAGCCACAGAAACTGACTCTAGCTCAGAATTTCTCAGCCTTAGCACTGTTGAGACTAGGCTGGATAATTCCTTGCGATATGAGGCTGTTCCCAGCACTGTGCAATGTTTCCTGGCCTCCCTGCCTCCACTCACTGCATGTAAACCCCCACTAGGTATCTTGCTTTCCCTGTCCACTGATAGACTTGTTTCTACCATAGCTGCAAGGGCGTAGCAAGCACCTGGCTATAATCACGGAGCCCTTACTGTTTGCTGATATCTTGATTTTTCAAGATATTACAATAAACCCCATCAATGATCAAGATTTGACCTTCCCATGAGGCCAAGTCCTTCAGCATCATACTGTGTCCAGGAAGAGGAAACTCTTGCCTTTCAGCTTTATAACTTATTGAAAAGAACATTTTGGCTAGAGACAAACAATGGAATGTTTCCACTTTCTTGTCTGGAAAGTTATTTCTAGAAGAAAGAAGTGAGTGAGCTAGGGTTGATGGTGATGTGATAGATGACAAAAGGCTTCTCCCTTTGCTGCAATGGCCCAGAAAAAGACGACAGGCACACACATTGTGCTCGTTACTGCTAATGGGAGTTGGGTCTGGTATCCAGAGAAGAACATGCCCTTGGAGTTGTACTTCCCTCTGTGGACAAATTGACATTGAGGAAACCTTGTCATAAATAATCCCTACTAGTCAAGAGAACATTTATTCCATTGCTGCAGCTGGAAGACAAAAGAGTCAATGAACATTTTTAGGAGGAGCTCACAGACTCTGGGAGCTCTCTTCAGGAAAATTAACAAAGGCACAACAGACATGTAATGATTGATGAAACAAATAAAAGGTTGTTGAGTTCCTGGAATTTATAATGGCTATAATGTGTACATAACGCCAAATGTCCAGGTACAAAATTAAAAATTCAGTTACCGTTATCAAACCCATATGCCACTGCTTCATCTTACATTTTCTTTGAATAGACAAAAAATAAAACAAACTGAAACACTGAGTCAGGGTCACAGTTCATTTAACCAAGCATCCTGTCCCTGGAAATAACTAAAGTTATTTTGTGAAAGGTTATGTTGGCCCATATTATGTTAATTACTAAGGAAGTGAATGAAGAAAGGATAAATAAATAAATAAGACTCAACAGTCTCGGGGCTCTGCTCCATACAGTCATTCAGGGACACAGGCTCTTTCCATCTATCCTGATAACCTTTGGAGTCCGTGTCCAGATCCTTGGTGTTCAATCAGTAGACAATGGAAGAGAGCAAATATGAATGACTCAGTGGCCTAGGCCTACAGGTGGCATATATAATTTATTTTCACATCACATTGGCAAGAAATCATTCATAGGATCACACCTCAGTGCAAGTGTAGTCAGGAATATAATTGTAAGTATGTGTCCAGAATCAAAAGGGAAATGATCTGGTAAACAACAAAATACGTTCAAGTTTATTGATCTAGTCCTTCTCAAGATGTTTTCCAATTTGAAGAATCCTTTACTTTTGTATCTTTATTTCATCTGACCTGTAAATTCCTCAGCTCACTATGTCTCTCATGACCTGAAACATCAGAAGCAGGAAAAAAAAAAAAGCAGAGATAAGAGCAGTGCCTGTGGCTCAAAGGAGTAAGGCGCCAGCCCCATATGCTGGGTTCAAGCCCAGCCCCAGCCAAAAACTGCAAAAAAAAAAAAAAAAGAAAAGAAAAGAAAAGAAAGAAAGAAAGAAAGAAAGAAAGAAAGAAAGAAAGAAAGAAAGAAAGAAAGAAAGAAAGAAAGAAAGAGAAAAGCAGAGATAACAGGGGAGGAGAGAAGAAAGCTTCTGAATTGAAAGGACTCTGAGAGCAATGACTCCTAATGCCTTCATTTCACAAAAGAGGATGACAAGTTCAAGAGAAAAGTTCACTTGCCCAAGACCACACACCTTTAAATATAAAACTGAGACTTCAACCCAGTTCTCCTAGATTTCTTTTCAGGACTCTTACCAATACACCATTATTTTAAAAGTTCCTGTGACAAAATCTGTTGCAAATGTGCAATATTTCCTTGTAGTTTTTTAATTCTCTGTAGATTTATAATAATGCCTTAAATTTTGTTGGTAGTTTTGACCTAGAATTTGATGAGCATTTTTCTCATCCAAACTAACAATCAAGGGCCTTTTATTTGAACTACTATCACTAAAACTATTTTTCATTGAGTATTTATTAGGAAGCATGCATGACCTAAAATGCCCTCTTTTAAAAAATATTTGGAGATAGTTTTGTTGTTGCTTTTAATTTCCTTCTTATTGCTGCATTAGAATTATTTCAAATTATTTCAAAACAATTAACAAGCTTAATTTTCAAAAAGGCATCATTGAATCATGTATACACACGTACTGCAGGATTCAGGAATCTAATCAGTATCATCAGAGACACTCATGTCTAACTCATTTTTAATTTTCTTCCTAGGTTGGCTTGATTCCATCTTCCTGCAAACAGACTATTTCTACACATTGGGAATGATGGCCACTGGCAATGTCAGCCCAAGTTTTAATTTGAAATAGCAAGAGAAGAGAGAGTCTTTCCCTCTAGCTGCAGCAGCAAAGTCCCAGTGTAGACTCTTAACTGGCCTCATTTCAGTCGCCTGCCTTTCAGTGAGTGGATTTCAGTGAAGTGCAGGCAGAAGGAGTAAACATTGATTGACAGTCCCCCCAGAACCAGAAAGAGTAGAGAAGAATCCTCCCAGGAACCAGAAAGGAGACTACAAAGCATTGTGAGTAGAGACAAATATTAGTTATCACAGCCCATTCTGCTTGCTGACTAGGAAAAATGGTATCAAACATAGAAATAAATGTTTTTCCTATGCAAGACTTAAACCTCAGGCACATGTAAAAGCTCAGACACTAGGCTTGGTGAGGTAGCTCATGCCTGTAATCCTAGCACTCTGGGAGACCGAGGCAGGTGGATTGCTTGAGCTCAGGGGTCTGAGACCAGCCAGAGCAAGAGAGAGACCCTCATTTCTACTAAAAATAGAAAAACTAGCTGAACACTGTGGTAGGTGCCTATAGTCCCAGCTACTGGGGAGGCTGAAGTAAGAGTATTCCTCAAGCCCCCAAGAGTTTGAGGGTGCTGGGAGGTGTGAGACCATGATGCTGCACTCAAGATGACAGAGTGAGATTCTGTCTCTCAATAAATAAATAAATAAATAAATCCTCAGACATCTGATACCTGATATAGAGTGGACATAAAGTTTGTGTGCATTTCTGTCCTAGCAAAGTCAATATGCAAATTTGGGACGTTATTCTTCCTACCTTTAAATTAAAAATTCCAAACCATAGGCACCTAATACAGATAGGCTATCTCTGCTCAATTCAATGGAAAATGTCATATTTGTAGTTCATTGGGTTACTTATGCAAAAATGAATCCTTAAGATAGTCCTCCCCCTCAGAAGAAATAAAGCTACAGGCTGGATGTGGTGGCTCATGTCTATAATTCTAGCACTCTGGGAGACCAAGGCAGGTGAATTGCTTTAGCTCAGGAGTTAGAGACCAGCCTGAGAAAAAGCAAGACCCCATCTCTACTAACAATGAAAAACTAGCCAGGTGGCACCTATAGTCCCACCTACTACTTGGGAGGCTGAGGTAGGAGGATTGCTTGAGCCTGGGGTTTGAGGTTGCTGTGAGCTATGACACCGCAACACTCTACCCTGGGCAGGGGTGTGAGACTTTGTCTCAAAGGAAAAAAAAATAGAGTTAAATATTAGGCTTGAAAATTAAAAATTAGGATTATAAACATTGTCTAGTCCTTATCTTTCATTTTGTAGATTATGAAATTGAAAATCAGAGAACTTGCAATCTAAGTTATTTGGCTTCTTATTGAATGAATCCTGGGTTAAGATCCAAGTTTCCTTCTGGGTAGAACACTGCTTTCACCATGTATACCGTTGTCCAAATTGTGTACATCAGGGGTATCAACCTTTTATTTTCTCTGCCTCACATTGGAAGAGTGAGAATTGCCTTGGGCCACACGTTAAATACACAAATACTAATGGAAGCTGATGAGCAAAAAAACGGTCTGTCATACTTTCTGTGACATCCAACACCACAGATAAGCAAAATTTCCTTACAAAATCAGCATACATCTCTTGTGTACATGTTCCTCATGTTGTAAAATTTTTTCTAAAATAATCTTACAGTAGATAACTGTTAACTGAAAAGAGATCATTTCAGGTAGGGCAATCTTTCAATTTTCAAAGATATTTTATACAACAACTCAAAATCCTTCTTCATTCATATTTTCCAAGGCATGATTTTATGATTTCCAGAAATAATGATGGCCCATCTGAACACCAATGCTCAAATGATGTGTATATGCTTGCAAAAATAATTACCACATGAAATTAAAGTGACATGGATCATCAGGGACACCTTTTTAATTTGGCATCAGAATTTTTTTCAAAAAAAAAAAAAAAACAGTCTATCTCCTGCTGTGTCTTCACGCAATTATACACAGCATGATTCAATGGCGAGAAAGATTCCCTGAAAACTAGGAGCAGCTAAAGTGAAGTTCTAATCAATTCACTTGCTTTTAAATTGTTTCAAAAATACATCCTGAATACAAGCATGATCATTCTTAACTTTTCTTATTCTACTAAAAATTAAGTTCTATTTTTCTTGATCTATGAATTTCAAAGTATTAAAATTGTTCAAATTCAGGCCTAGCCAGTAGCTCATCTTGAAGCTGTAATCCCAGCACTTCAGGAAGCTGAGGTAGGAGGATCACTGGAGTCTAGTAGTTCAACACCAGGCTAGGCAACATAGTAAGGCCCTATCTCTATAACATTAATTTAAAAATTAGTCAAGAACTACATACCTGTAGTTCCAGTTACTCAGGAGGCTAAAATAGGACTATCACATGAGCCCAAGAATTTGAAGTTACAGTGAGCTAGGATCACGCCACCCCACTGGATGACAAAGTGAGAACCTGTCTCAAAAATAAAATCAAATAAGAATTTTTTAAAAGGATTCTTAAAACTCAAATCAGAAAAAAAAGCAAATTAAAATGAAATATTACCCTTTGCCTATCAAGTTAATAAAGATTAGGAATGAATGTAGCTAATTTAGCCAGAAAGTGGGGAAAGAAAAAATCTCATACACTTCTAGGGCAAGTGTAACACACTTTTTTATACCACCTTAGTAGTGCACATGAAGTATTGTTAAAAAATATCGAGGCCCTTTAATCTAGTAATTCCACTTCTAGTAATTACCATATGAAATTGTTAAATGTACACAGAAAGTGACCAATATTGTGTCATGGAAAAAAATCACTAATATCAAAAAAAGAAGGTGTTGTTAAATAAATAAGTAATTTGGTACATACAATAGGATATTTTTCAACCTAAATTACCAAAAAGGAAAGACGAGTAAATAAACTTTGATGTATGATGAAATACTAGTTTGTTATTTTTTTTAAGTAGAATGATGTTAAAATAGTATATTCCAATTCTTGTAAACTTTGTATAACATATGTCTTTGTAGCTGTACATAGACAGAAACGTACATACAAGTAGGAAAATACAAATACTTTAGAGTACTTATATCGAAAATAATAGCAGAAGTTAGCTATGCCTAGAGACAATATTTACTTCAAAACATTGCTGTCAAGACTCAATTGTGCATGTGTGGGAGGGAGTGTGTGCACATGTGTGTTTATATAAATAAAAGGCCCCTATCATAGAGCCTAGGAAATAGTAGACCTTCAAAGAATGCTAGTCACTTTCTTACCTTAACCGTCTTTTCGGTATGTGACACTCACTTCACACTCTTCTATATTTTACATGATTTGGCTCTAAGAACAGTGAGGGAAAAGTATCTGAGGAAAGGGGGTAAATCAGGCAGGAAATGAATAAGCCTCTGAAATTCTTTGTGGTATCTCTGCATATGCCCCATCAAGCCGAAGTCTTAAGTTAATGTCAGCTTTCAAATAATAGCAGGGTGACAGAGCTTGATCTCCAGTGCAGGATCTGAAAGTCTACCTCAGCTATTAAACATAGATTACAGATAACCTCTTTCCCAGAAAGTGTTCTCTTATTACCTTTTAAAAGCATGAATCAGACTCTAGGAAGGCTTAGGTTTATTACTCTAAAATAACCACGTGAAGGAACTCATAGTCATATGCACAGGCCTAATGGATTCTGCCCCCTGAAAGAGGCATAATTTTGGACTTTCTTTCATGTTCCCTGTTGGGTTTCCATGGAAACAAATGTCAGAGGGAAGGGGGTCAGCTCTACTCACCTTGGAGTTGGGGAGCTATATGAATGGGTAAGAGAGAGAAAATCTGTCCTCTTTGGGAGTTAATTAGGTCTAACTGTGGGCGTATATTTGGTCATCTCCGAGGAGACAGGAGGTTTCAAGGCCAGGGCATGGAAAGCTTCACAGGTATGTGACGTAATTTTCAGGTCCTCCAAATTGCTATGTGGCAAGCTGTTCTCTGATCATCCTCGGTCTGCTTTCTCTTGTTCAAGATGGCATCTTTTCATGCTATTCAACACAAAGGTAGAAACTCCACCTTCCAATCTGACTGAATGAAAATAAAAGTCAACTGAATAGAACATCAGTGTGTCATTTCACTGTGAAAGAAATTAAACCTCAAAATAAACAATGACTTAAATGATTGTTGAAATTGCCTCCATTCTCCCTGTAAGCGACATGTATCAAGAATGCTAGCAGAGGTTTATATCATAATGACTAGGATCACAGACTCGGAAGTAATTCTTCTGCCCTCAATGTGGGGATTTTGGTCTAAGTAGTAGATGTCACATGCCCAAGTAGTAGATGTCACTAAATTCCAGGAAGATTTCAAAAATATCATTGAAGATGCTAAACATAAAAAAAAAAAAAAAAAAAAAAAAAAAATAGAAAATAGAATTCAACAATATATCAAAAAGATAATACATTAGGATCAAACATTTATTCCAGAAATGCATAGTTGATTTACCACTTAAAACTCAATTAATATAATTCATCTTATGACTGGACTAAAAAAGAAAAGCATATGCTCATCATCTCAATACATGCAGAAAAAGCATTTGGCCAAATTCAATGCCCATTCATAATAAAAGTAAACTCAGCAAACTAGGAATAAAAAAAAGTAAACTCTCAGCAAATTAAGAATAAAAAGAAACATTTTCAAACTAATAAATGGTATGTACAAAAAAACCTAAAATTAATGTCACCCTTCATGATAAAGGACAGAGACTTTACCCTTAAAAGCAGAACAAGGAGAAAATGCCCCTCACTGCATCTACTTGACATGTCCTGGTGGTGCTAGCTCATGCAATAAAGCAAGGACCAAAAATAAAATGCCTACCAACTGAAAGGAAGCAGTAAAGTGTTCTTCATTTGCAAAATATGTGGCTGTCTATATAGAATGTACCAAAAGAAAATATTAAAACAATAAGTGAGTTTAATAAGGTTGTAGACTGCTCACTCCTACAATCCCAGCACTTTGGGAGGCTTAGGCAGGAGGATTGCTTGAGGTTAGGAGTTTGAGACCAGCCTGAGCAAGAATGTGACCCCCCATCTCTACAAAAAAAAAAAAAAAGAAAAAGAAAGAAAGAAAAATTATCCAAGTGTGTAGGTACATGTCTATAGTCCCAACTACTCAGGAGGCAGAGGCAGGAGAATCATTTGAGCCCAGGAGGCCAAGGTTACAGTGAGCTATGATGATGCCACTTCAGGAGGTACTATATCCCAAGATGACACACTGAGACTCTGTCTCAAAGGAAAAAAAAAAATCAATATAAAAAATTAATTATGTATGCCATATATTATTGAAATTGAAACAAATTTAAATAGACCATTTATAAAAGTATAAACTTTAAGATAATTAGAAATTAAGAAAAATATGCAGGATTTTTAATTTAAAAATGATAAAATATTGCTGAGAGAAATTAAACCTTTAAATAAATGGAGCAATATATCATAGATTAGAAGACTAATTATTGTTAAAAAGCCAGTTTTTCCTAATTGATCTATAAATTTATTGTAATCTCATCCCAAATTTTAGCACTTTTGTAAAAACTGGAAAGATTATTCTAAAATGTATACAAAATGGCAAAAGAATTGATACAGTTCACAATATTGACAAAGATGAACAAAGTCAGAGAGACTTACATAATCTGATTTTAAAGCTTACTTCTAAGGTACAGTAATCAAAGCAATGTGGTATTGGGGCAAAGATGTATGTATAAATCAATCAAATAAGAGACCACAGAAATTAATGGCCAATTGATTGTAACAAAGATGCCAAGGAAATTCAGCAGGAAAAGATCATATTTTGAAGAAATAATTTTTGAACAAATATTCAAATGCAAAAAAAGCGAAATTATACCATACACGTACATATATTATTCCATGCTTTATATCATACATAAAAATTAACTCAATGTATCCTAGACCTAAATGTAACAGCTAAATCAAACTTCAACAAGAAGACATAAAAAAATCTCAGTGACTCTGGGTTCATCAAAGATTAAACAGATTTTATAAGTAGGATCCCAAAGGCATGGAATAAATATAAAAGAAAAAAATTGGGCCAGGAGCAGTAACTCATACCTATAATCCTAGTTCTCTGGAAGGCAAAGGCCGGTGGATCATCTGAACTCGGAAATTCAAGACTAGCCTCCCCAAAAAGCAAGACTCCATCTCTACTAAAAATAGAAAAGCTAGCCTGGATGGTGGTGTGAACCTAAAGTCCCAGTTACCTAATGTCACAACTCAAGGAACTAGAAAAGGAAGAATAAACCAAACCCAAAGCCATCAGAAGAAAAGATAAAACAAGGTCAAAGCAGAGCAAAATGAATTAGAAAAAAATAATACAAAGAAAAAAATCAAATCTTTGAAAAGATAAACAAAATCAACAGACCTCTTGCTGGATTAAATAAGAACAGAAGAAGGACCCAAATAAGCTCAATCAAAATAAAAAATGGCATGAGAATGGGTACCTCAGAAACAGAAAACATCATCCATGAATACTATATAAATTTCTACTTACATAAACTAGAGACTCTAGAGAAAATGAAAAAGTTCCTGGATACCCAACCTCCCAAGACTCAACCAAGAAGAAATAGAACTTATTAACAGACCAGTAACAAATAGTGATATCAAAAGAATAATAAAAACTTCCCTACAAAAAGAATGCTCTTGGCCAGGTGCATTCACAGCAGAATTCTATCAGAGCCAAAAAGAAAATCAGGTGCCCATAATATATATATTATTCCTTAATACTGAGAAGGAGGGAATCCTCCCCAAGTTATTCTACAAGGCCAGAAATACCTTCCTACCAAAGTCAGAAAAGGACCAACAAAAAAAATAAAAAGAAAACTACAGACCAATGTCCTTTATGAATATAGATATAAAAATCCTCAATAAAATATGAAACAAACCAAATTTAAGAGTACATTAAAAAAATAATTCAGAAGAACCAAGTGGGTTTCATTCCAGTGATGCAAGGATGGTTCAGTATATATGTAAATCAATAAAAGTGATTAACCAAATAAAGACAAAAACAAAGACCACATGATCATCTCAGTAGATGCAGAAAAAGCATTGGACAAAATCCAGCACCATTTCAGGACAAAAACTCTCAGCAAACTGGGCATAGATGGAACATATCTCATAATTATAAAAGCCATACATAACAAACACCCATGCAGTGTCATACTGAATGGGGAAAGTTGAAATTATCCCCCCTGAGAGCTAGAAGAAGACAAGAATGCCCATTGTCACCACTTCTATTCAACACACAGCTGGAAGTCCTAACTAGAACAATCAGGCAAGAGAAAAAAATAAAGAGTATCCAAATCAGGAAAAAGAAAAACAAACTATTATTCTTTACTAACAATGTGATCTCGTATTTAGAAAACCCCAAGATTTCACCAAGAGTGAAATTTAACAAAATCTCAGTATACAAAATCAACGTACATAATTTATTAGCATTTCTAAATGCCAATGCGCTGTGAGTTAAATCTAAGACTAAATATCTTTCATAATAGCTACAAATGAAATAAAATATACCATATTTTAGTGTATTTTATTTATTTATATCAATATAAATAAAATAAGTATATGCCCAGAAATATAATCATGGAGGTAAAAATCCTCTCCAAGAAGATCTATGAAACTCTGAGAAAAGAAATTGCAAAGAATACAAACAAATGGGAAAACATACCATGCGCATGGAAAAGTGCAATCATCATTAAAATGTCCATACTACCCAAAGTGATTTACAAATTCAATACAATCCCCATCGAATTGTCAATGTCATACTTCACAGATCTCGAAAAATAATTCTATGCTTCACTTGGAACCAGGAAAAAGCCCTACTAACCAAAGCAATCTTAATCAAAAAGAACAAATCTTGAAGCATCACATTACCAGGCTGCAAGTTATCTGAGCTTGACGCAGGAATGTCTGAAGTGTACAGGGCATGAAAGCAGTTGGCCTTAGGGGAGTATTTTATCTCTGACATTGTTTTGAGGTAGACAAGAGCTATTCTCATTATTGCTATTAATAATATATTTGTTGATTGGACTCTGAAGTCACAGGCGGAATAATTGACTCCTGCAAGAGGACAACATACTCAGACAAGACTTAAAGTGTGGCCTACTGACTTCCAGTCATATGAAGGCGGTTCACTGTTAATCCTTACCAGAAACTAAGTGGAAATAATCACTGAGGTAAGGAAGAAGTGTTAACATTTTAATTAAATAAAACTGAGAGCATGGTTTTTGCTTGTATGGCTTGAAGGCTCATCTTATCTGATCCCAAGAGATCCCTAATACTCTCTACCAATACCATGCTGCTTTAATGACTATATATTTGACTTCAAACTATACAATAAGGCCATAATAACCAAAAAAGCATGGTATTGGTACAAAAATGGAGACATAGACTAATGCAGCCCAGATATAAAACGATCTACCTATAGCCAATTGATCTTTGACAAAGCAGACAACAATGTATGTACACATGAGAAAAGGAGCCCTATAAATAGTGCTGGGAATATTGGACAGTCACATACAGAAGAATGAAACAGTACCCCTCCCTCTCCTCTCATTACTCACAAAAATTAATTGAAGATGAATAAAAGACTACATCTAAGGCATGAAGCCATACGAATTTTAGAGGAAAATGTAAGAATAACTCTTCTAGATATCAGCCCAAGCAAAGAATTTGTGACTAAAACCTCAATGGCAATCATGGTAACAGTAAAAACTGACCAATATACAGAATTTACAAAGACCTTAAGCAAATCTACAAGAAAAAACAAAACTCTATTTAAAAGTGGGCAAAAGACATGAACAGAAGCTTCTCAAAAGAACAACAAATGGCCAATAAACATGAAAAATGTTTAACATCATTAAGCAACAGGGAAATGCAAATAAAAACTACAATGAGATATAACCTTACCACAGTGAGAATGGCTTTTATTAAAAAATCCAAAGACAATAGATACTGGCATGGAAGCCGAGACAAAGAAATGCTTACATACTATTAGTGGGACCGTGACTTAGCAAAACTCTTATGGAAAAAAGTATGGAGATTTTTCAAATAATTAAAATTAGACTTCCATTTCATCCAGCAATCCACTACTGGGTATCTCCCCAAAGGAAAAGAACACACTCAAATATGGTGCATATTTTTATCTATAATAAAAAAAAAAATAAATAAATAAATAAATAAAAACTAAAAACAAAAAAAAAAAGAAAGAAAACACTCAAATGTTTATTGCAGCACAATTCACAATTACAAAGATATGGAATCAACCCTAGTGCCCATCAATTCATGAGTAGATTAATAAAATGTGGCATATGTATACTAAGGAATACCACTCAACCATAAAGTGAGATGAATTAACACCTTTTGCAATAAGCTGGATGAAACTAGAGATCATTCCAAGTGAATTATCAAGAATTTAAAAACAAACACCACATGTACTTGCTGTAAGATTGGAATGAACCAATGATCACACAAGTGCACAGAAGCAAGTAAAACTCACTGGAGATCAACCAGGGGGAGGGAGGAGAAGAGAGGCATAAACCTACCTAACTGGTACAATAATCACTATTTGGGTGATGGGCACACCTGTAGCTGGGACCCAAGCATTACAAAAGTGATCATAGAAACTACAACATTTGTACCCCCTTAATATTTTGAAATGGAAAAAAAAAAAAATAAAATAATGAAAAAAATTTTTATGTCTACAGAAAATGAACCTCCTTTAAGGACAACTCTTGCAACTAAAACACATCTGTGGTTTATGGTAGCCATGCCTTCTTCTTTGAAAAATGTCAACACAAAAAATAAATAGATAGTGTCTACAATGTTCTAGGTTCTGTTCTATCTACAGAGGATACAGCAGTGAATAAGATGGTGAACCTGCTTTGGCAGAGCTTACATTCTAGTAGAGTGAGGCAGAAAAGGCAGAAAATAAGTAAGAAAACAAACATTTTCAAAGAATAATAAGTCTGAGGAAAAAACAAAGCTGATGGGCTAAAGTTGGACTGTCCACTACTGCAACCATCAGTGAATGTATCTACTGATTATTTAAAATGTGATTAAATTGAAATGTGTTGTAAGTATACAACACATATGGATTTCAAAGACTAAAAATGTGAAATGTATCATAAATATACATATATATATATATATATATATAAAATGTTGGTAAGGAAAAGAGTATATATATAGGGTGGACATAAAGTTCATGTGCCATTTAAAATGGTTTAACATGTCCTTTGGATGAAAACATTTGAAATTCTTCTATTAATAAATTACTTTAGCTTTTGCTTATCTGAAAAAGAGTATCTTTTATTTGTATTTATTTTTTCATCAAATGATAACTATACGTTAATGGGTTTATGGGGTACAATGTGCTGATTTTATAAACAATTTGGAATGCTTACATCAAACTGGTTAACATAACTTTCACTTCACTTACTTAATTATTGTGTTAAGACATTTATACTCTACCCTTAATAGATTTGATATGTACTCTTGCAATATACACCATAGGTGAGGTCCCACCGATTACTATCTTTCCCCCCAACCTCTCCTTCACTGAATAGAAAATTCTAGATTGATAGCATTTTTTTCTCTTTCTTTCAGCACTTTGAAAATGCCTTTCTATCACTTCTATTCTCCCAGGCTACATTGGGCTGGGCTAGATATCTGCAGATTCTTATCTTTTACTCTGTATACAATGTATATTTTCTTTCTTGGACTATTCTTAAGAACTATTCTTTTTCACAGATTTTCAACAGTTTTATTATGACATGTCTTAACAAGGTTTTCTTTGTGCTTGTTCTGCTTGTGGTTCTGTTGAACATCTTAGATACATGAACTTAGAGTTTTCATCAAATTTGCAACGACTTTTGCTAGTATTTCCTCAAATGATTTTCTGTTTCTCTCTCTCTCCCCCCTTTTCTTAGGATAAAGCACTAACGACACATATGTTGATACTATCCTTCAGGTCACTAAGGTTCTCCTTACTTCTTTAATCTGTTCTCCCTCTGTGCTTCAGTCTGCATAGTTTGTGCTGCTATGCTTCCAACTTCAGTAGTTTTTTGGGGTTTTTTAGCCTCTGTGGTGTTAATCTTTTGTTAATTTCTCCTCCAGGGAAACTTTTCATTTTATGTATATTTTAGATTTTTCATTTCTCTCATTATTAGGCTTATGTTTCCTGTTAAATCCTTTAAGTTATTTACAATAGCTGTATTAAGTCTGCCAAATCCATTACCTTTGTCATTTTTGATCTGTTTCTAGTGAGCAATGCTTCTCCTTATGATAGGTTGAATTTTTCTACTTCTTCACAAATGTAGCTATATTCTTTTAAAATTTTATTTTATTTTATAACTATTTGAGTTACCTGTTGATCAACTTAGCTTTTCAAAGTTTTCTTAAAAATTTTGTTACAGGAGGTTTAGAGTGTAATTTGCTCAAGAACTAGCTTATTTCCTCTTATAGGGCATGATCTTCTACTACAGTCTCTACTGAATACCTCAAGGCTTTAACAAGGACTCTTCACCACAGTTGACAAGAATTTAAGCATCTCCCAGCCCTATGTGTACTCTAGAAACTCTTCAACTTATGGTTGCTTAGTTATTCTTTGCCTCCACTCATAGGGTCTCGCCTTGCACATCTGTGGTTGAGTAGTCAACACAACACTCAAAGTGTCTTTATATAGATTTTGGAGCTTTTTGTTCGAGCAGCTCCCCCATCTCCGGGATTCTACCCCTCAAATTCCAGACATTTCACTCTTTCTAATTCCACTCTGACTCCTTCTGTGCTCTGCCTGGAATTCCCCTCCTTGCACTGCTGTCTGGAAAATGCATCCAGACAGAAAGTGAAGATGAACATAAAGTTGGCTTTGTTTATTTCCCTTGTTTCAGGAACCACAGTCCTACACTGCCTCTTGTCTAGAATTCAAAAACGGTTGCCTTATATATTTTCTGCAGTTCTCTTATTGTTAACTATGAGACAGTAATTCAAATCACAGTTACTTCATCATAGGCAGAAGTAAACCTGTATGAAATTTGGCAATTTACAAAAATAAAACTGCTTTATTTTTAAAAAGTCTATGGATTCCAAGAGCAGCTCATTGTAAGAAACATGTACTCTAGTACACTGACTTTAAAACTTGATCAGTGGGAATTAAGTGAAGGATATATATAGTCATAAGAATAGTAATGAACTTTGGAAACTAAAAAGGGTGGAGGGTAGGAAGTGATGAGAGATAAACATCTACCTGTGGAGTACAACGTACACTATTCTGGTGAAGGATACGTTGAAAGCCCTGACTTCAGCATGATACAATTTATCTACATAACAGGAAATAATTGTACCTTTTAAATTAAAAAAACTTGATTATGTGTTAGAATACCCTGAAGTCTCACTCTCAGAGTTTCTGATTTAAATGGTAGGGACTGTCATTTGAGAATCGGAAATTTTTATTTATTTATTTATTTTTTCTTTCTTGAGACAGGGTCTCACTCTGTCACCCAGACTGAAGTGCAGTGCCAGGATCATAGTTCACTGTAACCTTGAATGCCTGGGCTCAAGAGATCCTCCTCTCCTGGTAGGCCCACACTACCATATTTGGATAATATTTTTTGATAGAGACAGGATCTTGCTATATTCTCTAGGATGGTCTCAAACTTCTGGCCTCAAGGGATCCTCCTGTCTCAGCCTCCTAAATTGCTGCAATTACAGGTATCAGTCACCATGCCCAGCCAGCATCAGAAATTTTTTCAGACCCCTTGGTGATTATATTATGCAACCAAGCTTGAGAACCACTGGCTTGGTATATTGAAGTACTCAGTGACTGAGTATCACAAAGAGATGCTCACAGTGTGTTTGTGTGCAGACACAACTGGGTATACATAGGTACATGGAGTATACACACATCCTTGGAGGAGACTCTCCACCTACCACCATAGATCAATATTTCTCAAACATTATTATTGGAAAAGCACTGATCATAATAACTAACAAGCACAGAATACTTTCTAGTTGCAAAAGAGCCCAGCTGTTTTCTTGGAAGAGACCAGAGAATTGTGTTCAAGTAATTGAAGGCCATTAGGAACAGCTGTTTATAAGTGGATATGGGCCTATATTTCATGAATTAAGCATTTAATGATGTGCTCAGTAATGTGAGTCAGAGAAGTTACCACAGAATCCTGAGAGAAGGCTCATGTTTGACGTACCAGGGCTTAGGGAAAAGCTCATGTTCCTCTTTTTCACCTCCAGTTGCTACAGTTTTTCAGACAGAAGCCACACAGACGGAGTTATTGATGGTTCATCATCTCTAAGTCAGGGATTGTATTGGAACACTTTGAAGAGCAAACCAAATTGTTGTGGGGGTTTTTTGGTTTTTTTTTTTTTTTGCCTCTTGATGTGCTCAGAAAGGATAAAAATGTGAAGAAAATCTACATTTCTTGAGAACCAGATTTTTGATACAAGCACTCTCAATAATTATACGAATAACCCTACCAGACAGGATAGCTTCAGTTTAAAGAAGGAACCAAGGAGAACCTTAGGATCTTAGCTCTCTTGACTTTGTTCAGTTAACACAGACAAAAAGGAATAAAATAAATTAAAATGTACCCATTCTGGATGAAGTCCACAAGAAAATCTAGGCCACTCCAATACCTCATTTGCTCCTCAAGGAAATCCCAGAGGCTACTATGTGGAAATACTCAGGGCTCCACTCAGCACACTGTGGCCCCCACACACAGTATGGCTGCTTCAGGTCTGATGGCCTGTGATCCCATCGCTGTGGCATGTTGCTTTGAGTAGGCAGCCACTGAGAGTTTAGAGAACATAAGGCTTCTCTTCCTTTGTCCCACAGTGGTATTCCCCTCAGCTAAAGTTAGGGAACTTGTCCATAAATATTCACACAGATGGGTGTTATGAAAGGACTTAGGCTTTGGGCAGATCTGGGTTAAAATCCCCAAACCAACTATTGCTGGTTATATAAGTGTGGGCATGTTATATAAAAATCTGTTAGAACTCACTAATACCATTTATGAAAGAAGAAAGTGCAGTGCCAGGTCAGTCAAGGTAACCTGGGGATACTGATGACACCACCAACATGCTGCCTATTCACAAAGATGTGGGCAGAATTGGGGGAACAGCAAAGTGGAGCCATTTCTACATTTGGGCCTAAAGGGGCAGGGGAGGGGGTGGTGACTGGGGCCAGGCCATGTGGGGAAGAGCCTGACAGGAAACACCCCATGGAGAGAGGGAGGCCGCCAGCCCACACTGACACAGAGGAGTAGATATTCCTGCTGCTGTGTTTTTTGCCTCCATTCTTAACCTTGAATATGAGGAGAGCTGCGGAGATAAGACTCTAGTGTGGGTGGGGATGCTCCATCTGCTCTCACCTTCCAAGGACCTGCCTCGCCTTACCAGACAGATCAGGAAGTTACAGGGCAAGAGTAAAGGGAAGAGGAGGGTCAAAAGCATAATGGGAGTGGGGTTAGGGGGAGGTGTTACATGGCACAGTAACCTGAGGACTAAATGAAATACCCAGGCTGTAGTGTGTGCCTAGTACATGGAAGCCGATTTCCCTTCCTCCCCATCATTGCCTCCCCTTCCCCACAGGCTATGGCTCCTTCACTCCCTTCCTTTTCCCAGTCTCCAGAACTCCTCAGTCTAATTATTCCCAGAGGCCTGACTCCAGCTGGGACTACCTGCTCTTAAATACTTAACTTTCTTGAAGAACTGTGGTATCACATTCACCTACCTGGAGGTAAGTGTTCCAAGGGTAGTTAATTAAAAAATTAATATACCTGCACTTCTTACATTGGTTGCTATTATTTCCCATAGCTGGTCTTATTTCCTCTACTCTTTGAGTGTAGCATTCAAAAAATTACATATTAGTGGGTACCTCCTGAGGCCACTGTGGTGGTGGATGCATGGTAAGTCTTTATACCAGAAGAAGAAACAGAGCATGGAGTCAGGCAAACTTGAGTTCAAATCCTGGGACTGAATAATACCAAATGAGTCTGCATATCATTGTTTGCAAAATGGTTCAAACTGAGGCTCAGGGTGAGGAAGAAAAAAGGTAAAAACTGTTTTCATGATATGCCATTCAACACGCACAAGTCATCCCACCAGTCACAAATTCAATTGACAAGCCATTGTTGAAAGTCTTCTATTTTCATAAATAGAAGGGTATTTAAAAGGGTTTCTGGAACATATTAGTCACTCAATATGTGTCGGGGGACTAGAGGTTCAGAGACAGATATGGTGGGACCCTGTTGTCTGAAAGTCTTTGGAAAGCAGTGGAAGTCTTTGGATTACTGCCATCCCCACCCACACTAGAGTCTTATCTCTGCATCTCTCCTCATATTTAAGGCTAAGAATGGAGGCAAATATTCTGAAATACCTAGTTTGAAAGATCTCCAGGAGTCTTGGCTATTTCTCAGCTGAATCCTAGGCAGAAGCTTATGTCTCCTTCATAAGAAGTTTGATTTCTCCTACTAGTATGTGATGAATAATTTGCTATCAATGGAAAGTATATACTATACTTTACTATATGAAAGTATATACTATACTATATGATCCCTATACATGTGTGATCATGTTCTAACTTCATGAGATAATATTATGTATTATTCCATAAGAGATAACATTATCTGCATATTACTGATGATGAAATTAAGGCTCAGAGAATTGAAGCAGGTATTTTTGTTTTGTTTTTTTTTTAGTCATATGCCTGGGAATAATGGCACAAAGATTCCTTTTGGAGGGACATGGGGAAATTGTGTATTAGAGCGGAGAAAAGACTAAGAGATGGAGTAGGTGGTAAATATTAGAAAGCAGAGAACACAGAATCTCAATTATTAACGCCTAGACTGTATTAACATAAAATGAAGGCTTCCCACCCAAACTGAATCCAACAGGATGACAGGAAATTGATTGACATTACTCTTCAACCAGGTATAATATTCCTAACTGCCCTTACACTGATCTAAAGTTTAAGTATGAACCAAACCTTCTGTAAAGCTGATGTGAAGTGGAAAAACTGGTCTGAAGTTGCCAATGAAGATATTAAAGGGGGGGCTGGGGCCAAAAGCTAATATGATTCAGGGTTCACGCAGCCTTCCACTGGTAGTATATTCCTTAGTTTATTTCTTTACTCATTTTTTTCAACAAATCTATGTTGAGTGTCTAATACATTCTTGGGATTGCTACCAAAAGGTGAATACCTCTAAATATTAAGTATGGTTTTCAAAATGATAAAAACATGACTCACATACAATATAGAATGATCGATGGATTTATTTAACTAGTTTAAGAGGCAATCAGTGGAATCATAAACATTATCAAAGAACGTTCAAGGAATTGAGAATTTATAGAGATTAAAGAAAGACTATTTGAGTAAAATGCTAGGTTAAAATAAAACTAGTAAACTTTCCTCTGCAGTTTAACTTTCTACTAGACAGAAATTATTGGCATCTCTACTGGATAAAATATACAAGTTAAAATGTAGCATCACAGAGTCAGAGCCCTGATCCATAATAAATAGGACAGCAAACACAGGCATCTTCTCCTCCGTCATTAGGAAGTCCTTGGGTAGGTCTATTATACAATACGTCAGAATGACACTGAAAGGACACACAGCCCTTACTGCCTTGTTTCTGACTGTCAAATGATTTTGGAACAAGAAGCAGATTCTATGAGCAATATTCTATCACAAATACACTTCACCAACTTTAGAGGAAGAAAGAAGGAACTACTAAGAACTAAGTCCTCACTGTAAATATATACCTAGAATGTGTAATATGACAAGTCACTTAATATGGCCCAACAGGGCCAAGTATTTATTGTTAAACAAATTTTAAAAATTAAAAAATTGACCCTAAAAGCATTGAGATCACACAATAAGAGGAAAAGATATTCTCAAATTTTTATATATCAGTTTCCTGCAAGCTCTTTACACTTAGGCCATGTGGCCATCCATGAAATTCACAGATGCGTAGAGCCATTCCCCTACTGGCTAACTCAACAATGTCAGTGAGGGCCTCCTACACGCCTGCAATCGTCAGGCCTTAGCACTGCAGCACATGAACAAACAGCTCATACCCTAAAGGGGTCCAGACCTTCATTTTAGAAAGTCATCATCGCAAGCATTTCCAACAGAATATTAACACAAAAATGTTACTAATTTGAAGTGGTTCCTCTTTATTTTTAATGCACATTCTTCTTTCTGAGTCTCAGTCCACAGATGCCTGCTCCTTTTACCCAGCAGCCTCTGTCATTTCTTGTACCCTCTATAGTCTTTCCTTCCCAAAACCTTTTCATTCCCTGTGTTCTGAGCTGCAGAGCTGTCCTTGTAAGTCAAACAGACATCTCACACATTTTAACCAAAGGTTCAGATGCCTAAGCAGCTGCTCTTAAGAAACCTGAGCCAGGAGGCCTTTCCAGCAAACTGCTCCATAAATTCCCCTCCCTGGTCCAGCCTGGAGCTGGGATGGACAGACAGCTCAGGGAAAACTCAGCTGTCACTTAGGACACATGACCCAGGAAGCAGTTCCTTATTACAGAATGTCACACAGGTCTATCCAGAAGGAATATGATTTAGGCTGGCCCCCTTGGTGGTCGTTCACAATGGGTTGTGTCACTGGCAAAACAGAATTCAAAGGCCCTCTCTCCTTCCACCAGTGGTCTAGAAGTGGGAGGGTTCCTTTAGACATTCAGCAAGAACACAACACAGCACAGGCACAGTCCTTCACAGATCATGCAGACTATTTCTTTACTTGCTCAGAAATTGTGGAAAAACTCACTCCCTGCCTTGGAGCTGAAGTTAGGTGTGATTGTGCAATGATTAAGCAGCAGGGCATGAAATCCTAACCTTCCAGAGCTCGAAGGATGATACGAAATCATATACCCCATTCTTCTGCCTTCAGACAGCACTACACAAGTCCTAAATGGCTGAATCTGAGAAATCCAGTCATAGCGCAAAGGGAGAGAAGGCAGAGGCTCCTACCATTTTTCTCAATCACTATTGCAATGTTTGTAAACAGTATGCAGCCAAATACATTTTTTCTGGGCATCAGCAAAATCCCTCAAACCGTGTAGCTCAATAGTCTCTTCTTTTGTTCTGTCTTTGTGGAAATAGCACGAGACTGGTCAGTGTGGACTAAAGCACAGTCCACTTAAACAGTCTTCCCTTCTCTAAATATTCTCGTCTCTCAGATGTCTGGTATACGACATAGCTGTTACAGAAGAGCCATAAATATGAACTAGAATCTGATGCACTTTTCTAAGTGAGCTCCCTGAGGGCCTGAAACAGGAGGCTCTAACTCCTCTGTGGACAAACTTATTTTTACTTCCTCCACAAGGATACCCAAGTCAGGCCCACCCTTGTCATTCTTAGACCAAAGGCCAGGAGGCAAATGGAGGCCCATATATCAATATATTTTAAAAGTAAAAGTCAAGCTAACAAACTATTCATTAAAATGTATTCTATCACCATTCCTTAAAAATTGTACCTTCATAATGACAAAATGGGAAAATACTTTATTTAAATTTGTTTATTTTAAATGAACGGAGGTCAGCATGATATCAAAGAAAACTGAATTTGACTCAAGTTGGGGTGTTCAGTTGGAAAGCTTCCAATGTTAGAATGAGTTTTAAAGTAAAGACATACAATTCATAAATTACTTTATATTCCTCCCATAAAAATTTTTTTTTGCCTTTATTTTAGCACATCACTAATTATATTGTTAAAGACTTTCGCATAATTTATGTTCTACTGACATAATTTATGTCTACAAAGCCAAATTAGACAAACTTCTCCTGAGTCATTTCAGTTCTTAGTGTTTTGTTTTTTTTTTAATTTCAGGTTGGGGAAAGTTTCCTCTTCTGAGGCAATACGTAAGGGGAATTGTCAAAAAATTCTTTAAACCATATTTAGATTCAGAAATTAACCAATATTTTTACATATCAGGTCCAAACACTTTAATGTGGTTATGGGTTATAAGTCATCATCACAGAAAGGTTACAGAATATGTTAACTTTTATCACATAAGGCGCAGTTGTCATTGTCATTTTATCCCTCTTTTATAAAATGTTCATATTCACACAATATTTATTAAGATCTGTGTTTCCCTGGTCTCTTCTATTGAATCTTACATCATGTCTGAGTTTAGTTTAGCTGTTTTCACAGCATTTAGTCAGGGTTTAGACACCCTGTGGGTGTCTGAGAGTGGTTATGACATCTGATTGGATACATTTCATCAAAATGTCTCTCCTTTGACTAGATCCAGAAAAAAAAAAAAAAAAAGAAAAGAAAAAAAGGATATACAATCTCTGAATTGATCCCAGTGCCATTGCTATGGGCATAGAGAACATTCTCTTAGTAATAAATTCAAACTCAGGACCATAACACACAAAATGCTTCTGTATTTCAGCCAACAATCTATTTTTCATGTTTTTAGGATCTACCAAGTCTGTGTCATCATTGCAGGCCTATAGTCAGTGTTCTTTAAATTACTTCAATAAAACTGAGTGTTTCAGAAGGTGCCTGTGGCTCAAAGGAGTAGGGCACCAGCCCCATATACCAGAGGTGGCAGGTTCAAACCCAGCCCCAACCAAAAACTGCAAAAAAAAAAAAAAAAAACCTGAATGTTTCTGGGCCAGGCATGGTGGCTCACACCTGTAATCCTAGCACTCTGGGCCTAAGCAAAAGTGAGACCCTGTCTCTAAAAATAACCGGACATTGTGGCAGGCACCTGGATTCCCAGCTACTTGGGAGGCTGAGGCAGGAGGATCACTTGAGCCCAAGTGAGTTATTATGAGCTATGACGCCACGCCACTGGTGTCAAAGTGATACTCTGTCTCAAAAAAAAAAAAAAAAAAAAAAAAAAAAATCAAAACTATGTTTTTCCTTAATATTTTGAGAATTTCTTTAATTATATTAAATGTTTTCATAAAAATAAAATTATTGGCAACTCCAGCTTTAGCACTAATCCAACACCTAATATAAAGAATTAGTATGATGCGTCACACTTGTCACATTTGTACCACTACTGTATAGTAAGTTTATCTGCAATGATGGAAATATTCTGTATCTGGACTGTACAATACCAGAGCTTCTCTCTACATGTGGCTATTAAGTATTTGAAATGTGTGGAGTATGACTGAGGACCTGAATATTAAATTTTGTTTAATTTTAGTTAATTTAAATTTCAGTGGACATGTGTGACTGATTACCTATTAGTGCAGATCTCCACCTACACATGAAGAAACTTAAAAGTAGAATGAATGTTTCGTATTGTAAAGTATTTCTCAGTTGCCAATATCGTGTTAATTACTGAGTACTTCCTTGTCCTTACATTTCATTATGCAAAAATCTATTGACTTCATGCTGAAAGATTTTTAAAACTAATTAATTCATCTTTTTCTTACTTAAGAGTTCTGCCAGTCAAATTATTACATACTCTGATATAGCATCTATCCCCAATATGATCCCATCTAGGAGAAGTGTCTTGTTGGGGCCTGAACTGCTTTTGTACAATGTGAAACTTTCCCGAACAAAATCCAAGGTTTCTCTTACTCAAATCTATATTGAGGTATCTGGGTAAAAAAGAAGATCCTGAGTAGGAAGAAGAGAAAAAAAAAGTCGATACACGAATTAATTTATCACACCCTCTTCCTTACTGGTTGTATTCAAGATGTTCTAATGAGGAGATAAATGGTAGTTGGAAACTTCTAACCATAACATTCTTTCCATGAAAACATTCACTATTCTGAGGGAGGAGACCAGGACCTTGTATATCCGTAAATTCAAGAAGTTCAATGAGAAATTGATTGAATAAATGAACAAGGATCACATTCATATACCACCCCTACCAAGAAGAGGAAGAGCTTGCAATCAGCCACCTTTTGGGGCTCAATAATTTGACAACTTTAACTATAGTCCCAAGAGGACCTTGGCAAATTATTATATTTCACATCCCTAAGATTCAGGTTCATCTGTACAATCAAAAAGTTTTCATATTGAAAAACAGATGCCCTCTTCTTCTTCTTTACTAAGATGTTTCTATGTTCACTATCTGGACTTGCAAGAGAATTGATGAATCTCTCCCACAAGATGACTACCAAAAGAATGATATCTCTAGGCCTTCCTCAGTATAGGAACATCACTTGGGGGAAATTATATCAGTTTATTGTTCTGCTGTTACAAAGTACAGCTAATTGAGTGGCTTAAGACATTAGGAATTAATTATCTTACAGCTTTGGAAGCTGGAAGTCCAAGATCAAGGTGCTGACAGGCTGGGCTCCTTCTGTAGGCTCTAGAGAGGTATATGTTGTGTGTCTGTCTCCTAGCTTTTGATAGTTCCTTGCCTTGTGATGGCATAACTCCATTCATATGTGGCCCTTTCCTGTTTCTGTGTCTGTGTCCAAATCTCCCCTTTAATAAGAAAACCATTGTATCAGATTAGAGGCTCACCCTGCTCTAGTAAGACCCCATCTTAACTAATTACATCTGTAGAGACCCTATTTCCAAGTGACCCTCCCAAATAAGGTCATATTCTGAGTTACTGGAGACGTAGGACTTAAACATATGAATCTGAGAAAACACTATTCTGCCCATTGCCCACAAACTTCAGATTCACATATTTTAAAATATATTCCTATGTTATATTCACATAGTACTTTTTCCTTTTCTAAAATCTTTATGTCTTTTCCAGGTAGGCTATGTATCATTCCATTTTATAGATACAGGATAAGAATATCAAAAAGAACCTACATGGCATTCCTAAATTAACAACAGTTACATCCAATACTAGTTTTTGCCTATCCTAATGTCTAGGCCAGTAACTTACTCTAAGACCATATTATGTTGACTTTTCCCCATACATGATTCATTTTTCTAATGATTTCTTTATTGCTATTGCACTAATTCCCATCCATACTTAATGTGTAAAAGGCATTCAGTCTTGTCTGTTTTCTGTTCCTATAAAAATGCCATCTTCATATTTTGTTATCATCTATGGTCTAAAGAACAAGATACACTCTTCATAAACTTTGACCTTGGCTTCTGAGTCTTTCCAGAAGCAAATCAAATGGTTGGTGACCCTGAACCTCAAGGCCTGGATTCCTCAGAGTGACAGTAGTATTCCAGGGCATCTGACCAATGGAATCTCTGCCTTTCTACCGTGAAAAACCAGACAGGTAGTAGAAGAAGAGTAGAAAAAGCCAATGATCAGAAGGCAGACAGAAGTTGGCTTAATGTTCCACTATGACCACATAATAGCTATAAGTAGTATCTCAGCATTAATAATATAATCTCAGTGATATAATGAGACTCATCAAAGCACATATAAAACATTTTATAAATCATAAAGCACTATACAAATGCTAGGTCTTCACGTAATAGCAGGCATGTTTCACTGCTGTCTCACGGAGCATTTGAGCTAGTTGTTCTGGCCCTAACACCACCTCCAACCATCTAGGGTTCAGAACACTCCTCTCTGTCCCCATGCATTCTGTGAAAAGTGGGTTGCCCACATGGGGGTCAGTCAGAAGAAGGTAACTAAATGTAAGACACAGTTGGGTACCACTCTGCTGGATTGACCAGCGTGTGTAGAGGAGGCTGAGGCTGAGGACCTGTCAGAGCAGGTGATGTAGGAACAGTGACTGGTACCCATCTGCCTCCTGGCACTAGTTCTAGATGTCCCCCACTTGGCATTGTTAATCTCCTTATCCCAGCTTTCCCTCCCTTCTCTCTTTTCTACAACATGGAATCTTCATTTAATCTCAAGTAGGGAAGGTCTGGCGAAATTGCAATGGATCAAATGATCTTACAGTTATTTCCAAATTTTTCAAAGCTAGAGAGTCAAGAATTTGGCTGCTTTCTCCTCTGATCCTCTCTGTAACCTCAGACAAGTTAACAGTTTATAAATGATGAGATTCTTGATAATAGGATGGGCTTTAATCCTCCAGTCCCAGGAAAGTGAAACATATATGCCAACTCTTAAAAATAATATTAGTATTCAAACAATGCAAATTCAATGCAAAATTCATGGTGGAGACTTCTCTGCCACATTATAAGGCAAAATTGATGGTGAAACTCACTGTGAAGGTCATGTAGAATAAGAGTAGTTGAAGAGGTTTCCAAAGGAGAGTAGGAGCCAGGGTGCCATCTTGCTCTGATTTTATGAGCTGTGTGATCTGATACCAGTCCCTGAACACCAGTAGATGGCTGAATAATGGTCCCCAAAGACCTCATGTCCTAATCTCTTAAACCTATAATGAGACCTCATATGAAAAAAGGATCTTTGCAGGTATGACTGTGAAGATTTTGAGATGAGGAAATTATCCTGGATTATCTAGAGGGCCCTAACACAATCACAAACGTCTTAGTCCATGGTGCTGCAAAAACAAACACACAAAAAGTCCTGAGACTAGGTAATTTATAAAGAGCAGAGATTTTTTTCCTCAAAGTTCTAGAGTCTGGGAAGTTCTAAAGGTATTGGCAGATTGGCAGATTTGGTGTCTGGTAAGAGCTGCTCTCTGCTTTCAGGATGGTACTTTGTTTCTGTTTCTTCCAAAGAAGATAAATGTTGCATCCACACGTGGTAAGAGTGATGGAAGGAAGGAAGCTACTCCCTCAAGTACTTTTATAGGGCCCTTGCCTTGTTCATGAGGGTTCCATCCCCATGATTTACCTCCTACAGGTATCACTTCTTAATACTACCACTTTAGTAATTAACTTTCAGCATATGAATTTTGGGAGACACATTCAGACTATAGCAATAAGTATCTTTATAAGAGATAGGCAGAGGGAGATTTGAGGAACACAGAGATGAGAAAAGTGTGAAGACGGAGCAGAGAGTGATGTGAAGATATTTGCACTGCTGCCGTGGGAAGAAGGAAGGGGCCAGGAGACAGTGGGGAGAATGTTCACAGCCACCAGGAAACAGAAAAGACCAGGAAACAGATTCTCGCCTAGAGCCTCAAGAGGGAGTGCATCTGGGCCAACACCTTGATTCTGGCCTCATTATACTGATTTCAGACTTCCCATATCCAGAATAAATGAGGGAATAAATTTCTGTTAAACTGGAGGTAATTTGTAACAGCAGCCCTGGGGTACTAATACAATACCTTTGAGTCCAAGTTTCCCATCTGCTGAATTGAAAGTGAGAGGCAGAAGAGATCAGTAGTTGCTCAACTCTGAAGACACAAGAGACTCAGAGGAGAGATTTTAGATTATTTTAATGTGAGTCCCACTACAGAGATCCTGATTTCATACTCTGGAGTGAGGCCTGAGTTTCAGGACTTACAAAAGGTCTCTGAGTGGCTGTAAGGTGCAGCCAGGGTTAGGAGCCACTACTATCTGGCCCTTCCCAGATCTAACATGCTTATCTGTTTGAGTAAGAGTTTCCTGGGAAAGACAGGAGTAAAAAAAAAACCACCCAGGCCAAATTAAGGAAAAACTGTGTGGTGTGTGAGAGCTTCAGAGAGACACCACAGCAAATTCTAGCACATCCCCCCAATTTTATCCCCTGGGGAGAGTGAAATCATCACCTCCCACAGCAAGGAAACTCTTTAGAAATATGCAACTTTTGGGAAGGATACATCGAATAGCAACCAGTTTACTTCTGTGCTTTGCTAAAATAAAAATAAAAAACCCAGCAGAAATTCAAAGGACTCCCTTTCTTAATAATTCATTCCTCCATTCATGAAATATTTATTAGAGTGCATTCTCGTGTGCCATTCAACATTCAGTTATTCAACAAATGTGTACTAGGCTCGTACCGTGTCCCAGGTACCATCCCAGGTGCTTGAAGTCTATAGTAAACAAATTCCAGAAAGATTCTATTCTTCATAGAGTACTAGAAGAAATATTCTGTGATAAAAAATAAACTAGGGGTGTGGATAGGAAATGGGACGGGGTGGTGATGGCAGTGCACAGGTATGGGTAGGGAAGGCCCACTGAAGATAAATGTGAGCAAAGCTCCAAAGGGAGTGAGGTCGAGAGTCATGGGCACCTGTTTAAAGGGTTTTCCTAGCAAGAGGAGGAGCAAGATCAGATGGCCACTTTCCCCCCAGTATATCTAGAGAATCACCTGTTCTCAGAAGATGATTGCTTGATTAAAGATATGATGCATTCTATGTTGGCCTATTTCAAAATTATTTGGAAATTGAAAATAGAGCTCATTTACCTCCAAGTAAAGCTTAAGTGTGAGGGATACTTCTTTGGTGAGGGATTAATTCTATCAATAAGACCCTTCTTTACCCTCTTTTTTTCCCCCCAATAAAGAGAGGAAAGGAATCTTTTCAAACAAATACCTCCAAAATAAAAGCGAAGCCATTGCGGAACTTCCATCTCCAAAGGGCAAATTCCTCAACAAGAAGCTCCAGGGAGGAACAGTGACCAGAGCAGCAGAAGCTGCTAAGCTCCAGGCTGATTTTCAGTGCTGTGATGTTATTTCCTTTTTATCGTTTTTGGACCAGTCCCCTTTCCAATTAGGGATCACAGCTGCTAAGAATAAAGTGGTGCCTGTTTAACTGGCAGAAGGCACAATGGCCCACTCACGCCATCAATAGGAGTCATTGTTCGGGAAATATTGCCATTGAGATTTTTTAAATGCTAATGGAATTAATTTCTCCTTCAGTGTTGATTGCCACCCAGCTTCTTTTTTTAAAATGGAGGGGGGTTTTTTATTTTAATTATAGTGAACCAAAAACGTTTCTCATAAAAATACAGATTCAGAATTTTTAAGCTGCCAGGAACTTTTGATATTATTTATTTATCCAAATCATTTATAGAAGAGAATGTAACCCAAAAAGGCTGAGCCACTTGGTTAAAGCAACACTGCTGCTTCAATAATGGCAGGGTTAGAACTAGAACTCAGCCTCTTGAATCTTCATCCAGCATTCTTTTCATGTTATAGGGCTGTGTCATCAAAATATTTGTCAAAGAGCTCTGTAATTCAGCATTAAATTTTCTTGGCCATGAATGAGTTCCACATAAGTATTTTAATGTTTGAGCACTAAGTATTTTAAGTATTTACAGCCCTTTGCTTTTAGCAGCTGTGATACCTACCCTGTTTCCCCAAAAATAAGACATCTTCCGAAAATAAGACCTACTTACAGGAAAGATAAGACATCCCCAGAAAATAAGACCTAGCACATCTTTGGGAGCAAACCTTAATATAAGACACTGTCTTATTTTTGAGGAAACAGAGTAGGTATCAACATGAAGTCCAGAAAGGTTTCTCCCAGCCACCATCTTGTTGAGTCAATGTGACCTTTCCCAGTCACAGAAAGAAAGTCCTCATACACTGGACGGCCAAGGAGAATCCTTCAGATAGAAGCCTGATTCCTGGTGCAGAGTGTTCTGTGACTTATGTAGATTTTTAGATCTCAAAACTCGACAATTCATGGGTTCAACCTCTTCAGGTAGCCTGATCAGCAGTTTGTTGGAGGTAAATCATCCTTTCAGATAGCTGAGGATGCTTCAGCCTCTGAATGAAGTGGCCTGAAAAGTGCATACATACTGAGTTTCATTTTAAAGACAATTTCTCTAATATTGTAGAAAATAAAAGTGTGATTTGGTTCATACTTAAATTTAAGCTCTGTTTTAGCTGCATGTCTATAATTCTGCTGTGATTACCAGTAAACACGACCCTGGTTAGATATAGCTTAAGCATAGTGAAAATCAAAATGGACTTGAAATTTAGAGAGTTTTTGTTATTATTTATTTATTTTTAATTTCAAATTAATATGAGAGTACAAACAATTAGGTTACAAAGTTAGCATTGGTTAGATAAGGTCTCCATTGCAGGTGTGCCCTTCATCCTAGAATTGTTTCATTTACCCTTCCTTTGTGCCCATTACATGGGATCACACTACCACCCTCCCTCTGCTCTCCACCTGTTCTACTCTCCCCTGCCCCCAACTTGAATTAAATTGAGTTTTTCTCTTGTATGGGCATGTGTTAGTTGGGCTACTGGCTTCGTATTAGTATTGAAGACATTGGATACTTGCTTTTCCATTCTTACGATACTTTACTAAGAAGAATGTTCTGCAGTTCTATCCAAGTTAATATAAACGATGTAAAGTCTCCATCTTTTTTTAAGGGTGAATAGTATGCATGGTATACATATACCATCGTTTATTAATTCATTCATGGGTTGATAGGCACTTGGGTGATTCCACATCTTGGTGACTGTAAACTGCACAGCAGTAAACATTCTAGTGCAAATGTCCTTATGATAAAATAATTTTTTTCTTCCAGGTAGATACTTAGTAATGGGATTGCAAGATTAAATGGAAGGTCCATTTTGAGTTCTTTGAGGATTCTTCATACTTCTTTCCAAAGAGGTTGTATAAGTTTGCAATCCCATCAATAGTGTAAAAGTGTTCCCTTCAGTGTAAAAGTGTTCCCTTCTTTCCATATCCACACCAACACCTACAACTTTGGGATTTTGTGATGTGGGCTATTCTCATGGGGTTAGGTGATATCTCAGGGTGGTTTTGATTTACATTTCCCTAATGATTAGGGATGACAAGCATTTTTTTCATGTGTTTATTGACCATGCATCTGTCTTCCTCAGAGAAGGTTCTATTCATGTTTCTTGCCCAGTAATAGATGAGATTGTTAAGTTGAGTTTTCTATTAGATACCAGTTATCAAGCCTTTGTCAGATTAGTAACATGCAAATATTTTTTCCCATTCTGAAGGTTATCTGTTTGCTTTCATTGTTGTGTCCTTAGCTACACAGAAGTTTTTTAGCTTAATGAAGTCCCATCTATTTATTTTTGTTTTGTTCAATTGCCAATGGAAACTTCTTCATAAAATCTTTCCCAGGCCAATATCATCAACAGTTTTTCACATACTTTCTTCTATGATTTTTCTGGTTTCATGTCTAAGATTTAAATCTTTTATCCATCTTGAGTCAATTTTTGTTAAGTGGTGAAAGGTGCGAGTCCAGTTTCGGTCTTTTACATGTGCTTATCCAGTTCTCCCAGCACTATCTATTGAAGAGGGGTTCTTTTCCCCCAGTGTATGCTTTTTTTTTGGTTTATTAAAGATCAGATGATGATAAGAGGCTGGTTTCATCTCTTGGTTTTCTATTCCGTTCCGTATGTCTATGTCTACATTTTTGTGCCAATGCCATGCTATTTTTTGTTGTTGTTGTTGTTGTTGTTGGGGATTCATTGAGGGTACAAAGAACCAGGTGACATTGATTGCATTTGCTAGGTAAAGTCTTTCTTATAATTATGTCCCACCCCCAAAAGGTGTGTCACATATTGTGACCCCCTTCCCTCACACTTCTCACCCCATCCTTCACTCACCACTATGTACAAGGTCATTAATTTTCCTTATATCAGAATTGAGTACATAGGATTCTTGCTTCTCCATTCTTGTGATGCTTTACTAAGACTAATGTGCTCCACTTCCATCCAGGTTATACAAAAGATGTAAAGGCTCCATCTTTTTGAATGGCTGAATAGTATTCCATGGTATACATATACCTAACCCCAGTGAGAATGACCCATATCACAAAATCTCAAAACTGCAGATGCTGGCATGGATGTGGAGAGAAGGGAACACTTTTACAGTGCTGGTGGAACTGCAAACGAATACAACTTTTTTGGAAGGAAGTGTGGAGAATCCTCAAAGAACTCAAACTAGACCTCCCATTTGATCCTGCAATCCCATTACTAGGCATCTACCTTGACGAAAAAAATCCTTTTGCCATAAGGACACTTGTACTATATACTGTTTACTGCAGCTCAATTTATAATCACCAAAAATGTGGAAACAGCATAAATGCCCACCAACCCAGGAATGGATTGCCATGTTGTTTTAATCACTGTAGACTTATAATATAACCTGAAGGTAGAGTGATGCCTCTGGATTTGTTTTATTACTAAGAATTGTCCTGGCCATACTTTTTTTTTTTTTTTCTGGTTCTACACCAAATTAAGAACTATTTTTTCCATTTCTTCAAAGTATGATATTTGTATTTTAATGGGAATTGCATTAAATCTGAAGATTGTTTAATGTAGTATCAACGAATTTTTAAGTATTTGATTAAACATCATTAAGACCTCCTACAACCTGAGCTCTATACTAGGCAATAAGGGATAATGTCCAGCTAAGATGGGTTTCCTGCTGTCCTATGATTTGCAAGGTGACCTTTGAAAAATTTGTTTTAAATCTCCCAGCCTCAGTTTTTCCACTTTTAAAATGGAGCATTTTAAGACTTGCACACAAAATTTCAATACTTTATAGACTGTGTTTCAAATCCAAACAATGATTTCTATTTTTTTTTTTTTTTTTTTGAGGCAGAGTCTCAAGCTGTCACCCTGGATAGAGTATCATGGCATCACAGCCCACAGCAACCTCAAACTCTTGGGCTTAAGCAATCTCTTGCCTCAGCTTCCCAAGTAGCTGGGACTACAGGCACCTGCCACAACACCCGGCTATTTTTGTTGTTGTTGTTGCAGTTGTCATTGTTTTAGCTGACCCAGGCTGGGTACAAACCCTCCACCTGTGTGTATGTGGCTGGCATCCTACCCACTGAGCTATAGGCACCTCTAAACACAGATTTATAAATGCTCTATGATTTTTTTTGGAGGATCTTTGTTAATAATAGGAATGTGCCGGGCACTTGTTCCAGCATCTCAGTCAGCTCATGCTGCTGTAATAGAGGACCACAGACTGGGTGGCTTAACAACAAGCACGTATTTCTCACAGCTCTGGAGTCTGAGAAGTCCAAAATTAAGGAATCCATTTGGTTCCTGGTAAGGGATCTTTTTCTGGCTTACAAAAGGCCACCTTCTAGCTGGAGTCTTCCTATTCCTCTTCTAATGAGGACACTAACTCTATCATGAGGCTTCTCCCTAAAGACCCCATCTAACACGAATTACCTCTCCAAGACTCCATCTGTAACTATCATCTCCTTGAGGATTAAGTCTTCAATACATAAACTAGAGGGAACAGAACACAGTCCATAACAACTGGGATCACTTGCTCTTCTACATCTTTCAAAGTAGACAGTATTTTTTCCTTACAACCAGTGAGATGAAGTGTTTGCCCAAGGTCTGAAGGCCAGGAGATAGACAGTCTGGGATTCAAATCATGTCTGCTGACTTCAAAGGCCAAGCATGACTTCTACCACACAGGCCAAGTATATGACTTCTACCACACAGATCCAACTACAACTGAGAAGGAGGAAAAAATGAATGGAGAACTCTTGGATAAAACTAACTGAACTGGTTTGTAAAATTTCATGCACTGACGATGATGTACATCCCCTGCCCCCAGCAATGGAAACTATCTCCAAGGGCCAAAAGCCTTATCTCCTGATACAAATTCCAGAACCATCAAAAGCAATAATTGAAATCATATCTTCAGGCCAATCAGTGTATAAATTTGACAGCTTTACCAAGAGATGTGTGGTCTCCACTGTCAAAAAAAAAAAAAAAAAAAAAAAAAAAATTGTTCTTGATTAAGGCCCAGCAATTTCAGCATGACAAACTTAGATAAATAAAGTTTACCTGAGGCCCACACAAAGAATTTCAGGAGCAGACCTTCTTTGTAGGACTCAACCTTTCTACTCTTTCTTTCTTTATTCTTATCATGAGCAAAACAATAAAAACAAGCCCAAAAAATTAACAACAAAAATGTGTAATTTAATAGCATCTTTAGGACACTGAACAGCCCGGAAGCAGATGAGGACACAAAACTCTCTGGGTGATCACTCTCATCTTTCCTTTAAGATGTCATCCACCAGTGGTCTTTCATACAAGCACAGACTGAAACCAACTTTGACTTAAGTCAGTGAGACTTTTGGTTGAATCCTTGCCTGACAAATTGCAGCTACACTCCTGTTTCCAAGTAAAAATCTAAATCTTAACCTGTGGCAACCTTAAAATGTTAGTTCCATACGTCTTAGGTAGCAGAACCATGTTAAGGGAGACACATCAAATCCTCAAATGGGATTTTCTGGTGCTTGGCTTTTGCTGGGAGTCTGAAACAAGATCATTGAGTTAAGAACACACCAACTAAAAAGAGACAAAGGCAAACAAAAACAGAAGCTAAAGGTCAAGGCATTGGTGCAGTATTGGACTCACTTCCAAGGAACTGTTCAGAAACCATATAATCATCATTCTCAACTCTGACATGGGCCTCAGTTTTATTCATTAAAATAATCTAATTATGCTCATTTTAAAATTCCCATGTTTAGTATTTTTCTCTTTGTTTTATGTGTTCTACCAAATTGCAGAAAGTCTCAGGCACAAATCCTCATTTGGCCCACACATTCACAGCATGTGCATCAAATTTGTCAGGCCACCTGGTCCAAAGTTAGATATATACATGTTTATTACTATGCTATGAAATGTATAAATTCATCTGTACTATTTTTCACTCACAGAAAACACCATATTTGTCCTTTTTCTGTGGATGCTTCAAACAACCTTCCAAAGTAACTGGAAAAGATGTAACACTCTCTTTTTATGGATGAAAAAATCTGAGACTTCCAAGGGTTAAGGGATTTGCATGACCAAGGTTAACAGATTCACTGTCCTGTTGTAGGAAAAAGACAGAGTCTGGAGCTGTGCAGACCTTGTACTTACTACCTGCTTTTCCTTCCTCTATTTCTCCATCCCTCTCTTCTCTTCTTTTCCCCAGTAGTCAACAACTACTGAACTCCCTGAATCAAGCTGGGCAGACATTAGGTTCAGCCTTTGGCTGGCATATTTGCTGCCATACACCCTTTCAATAATTCAAAAGCAGTAATCCCAAACCTGGCCTAAGCCAAACTCAAAATTTTAGCTTCATTTAATCTTCTAAAACTGAATCTTATGTCTTGACTACTATAGGTATTTTTGTTGGCGAATATGATTAAACACCTATACTCTTTAATGGTACAGTGAACATAATTTGTTCTTGAACTCTTGAGAACATGTAAGTATTCTTTTATCTCCAAGTGCCCTTGAAAATGACGATTTAAGGGGGGGGGGAAGAAAATGACGATTTAAGGCAACAAAATCTGGGGTAAATAAAAAACGGAGCAGTTTCCTATATGAGAATGACCCACTGGAGGCTGAAAGAAGGTAATGACAGTGTTCTCACCCTGTGGCTCCAGCAAGTCATTCTTTTCAACAGCTTCACAATCCAATTGCTATTTTTTGTTTTCAGCAAAAATGCAGTCTTAACAGTTATCCCAGTCACGTGACCCCAGGCGCGCTTCTGACCTTCTATCTTACAGGGAGGAAGAGAAGACACATTCCCAGTTGTAAAAACTGAATGAAGCTGTACCTGAAAGCAATTAGCACTTTATGATTAAGATGATTAGCAGGGAGCAAGGTGCCAGGGAAATGGGAGATGGGGAGAGAAAGGAGAGGAGAGAAGCAGCAGAATGGGGAAATGACAAAAATGCACTTATAAGTCAATTACAGATTTCCACCTTTGGTCTCCTAGAAAGGAGAAAAATTAGTCTTTCCCTGAATGTGCAGAAAAACGTGCCACTTCTGCCAGATGGTAACAGAAAAATAGTGGGAGGGAGGGTGAGAAGGATAAGGGTTGGAATGTCCAATGGTCACTATGGGGCTGAATGAAATTTGAGCCCTATGTTTATAATCTTTAATATAAATGAATGGTTAGACAGGATGTGTATGGATATGTTGTATTCACCAAATGGATGCAATTGTGGAACATTTTCTTGTAGTATATTTCACAGAATAGTCTGTGGAACATACTTTGCTCAGTTACATCTGTAAAAAAAAATGAAAAAGATAAGAACTCCAGACAAAATATAGTTAAATTTCTGACATTTGCACAGTAATTTATAGTTTATCAAATGACATGCTGTCAATGCATGATATTTTGGTCTCACTGTCCCTTGAATTTTACCTAATTCCATAAAGTCCTCAATTATAGTAGCTCATGACTCATGTAAACAATAGCAAAGTCCCTTCCCAATTTCACTTCAATTTCTCTGATTCTTTCATTCCTGTTTTCTCGCCTTGATCCACCACTCTCTACTCTTTCAGTAAAAGCCTAGAGAAGGGACATGCTGAAGTGCACCCAAATGTTAGTTCAATTGATGGGTGGGGACAGCAAACCAGATAATCTATAGCCAGGGTAACCCTAAGTGAAATGAATGTGTTGGTTTCACTCCAGCTGCTGGACAAGAGATGGAGCAAAAGAAGAATTGCCTTCTGACATTTTGTATTATGGATATTGCTTGTTCCAGGTTTCCTTAATTAAGAAAAAAGCATGTTAAAGAAATCATTTGGCGGCCCCTCCATCATTTTTACTAAGGTATGTCTAAATGTGGAAGACAGTATGTCTCTCTCTCTTTTTTTTTTTTTTTTTTTTTTTTTGCCTCTCAGCATCTTTCTTTTGGAGAACAATGGTTTCCTCCAAGTCTTTGGCTATAGGATTTAGAAAGGAGAATATCCCTTCCCCTGGAGCGGGGAGGACTTACACACAGAAAGTTCCACCCTTGGGTGACAGGGTTCAGCTGTGCATGGGTGCACGACGTCAGCAGGTCAGTGGATGTTAACTTTTAGGACTTGCACTGAACTCTGGGGAAAGAGGACTCTTTGTTCTCTGTGGTTGTGACTGCTGGCCATGAGAATGAGGTAGGCCTAGAAATTCTGGTGACCACATTAAGCACTACATTAGAAGTGGTTTCCTGAGAGCGAAGACAAAACTGAGGCAGGCAAGACCACGACAGGGAGGAGAAAACAAGGCAATTCCTGATGGCAGTATTTGTGCTTCTGGATCTAGCCCTTCTGAAGCGAGAAACGCTTCTAAGTTCTAAATTTTTGAGACAATAAATTGCTTTATTGGGCACAGAGAGGGCAGGAGAGAGGGGGTGGGGTCTCCGTGCGTGACACACCTTTTGGGGACAAGGCACAATTGTAAGAGAGACTTTACCTAACAAATGCAATCAGTGTAACCTGGTTTCTTGTGCCCTCAATGAATCCCCAACAATAAAAAAAATAAATAAATCTCTTTTTTTGAAAAATGTGATTTGAAACTATAGCTGCGTCAATTTTGATTAATATACTTGAGAATTCTAAATCTTTATAAAGAAATTTAAGAATGCATAATTTTACCATTTTGCCAAACATGATCAAAAAGAGAAAATCGCCTCTTTAAAAACTTGATAAACAATATAATTTTTACTCAAATTCTTGACTTGGAAAAAACTTGACTGTCATTTTAGAAATTGCGCATTTTCTCCAATTTCAAAATGCATTGGCCTAAAATTAGTCATTATAATTTCTTTTTAAAAAAAATCTGTTCTATATGGTTATGTACAATCTTTTCCCAATTATGTATATTTGTTTATTTTCCCTTTTTAAATCAATTATATGATAGGTATGTCTGTCTTATTAATCTTTATAATGAAGCAATTTGAGGTTATTGATTTTCTCTGGGTTTTTTTTTGTTTGTTTGTTTTCTGGTTTATTTATTTCTGCTTTTTAAAGTGTCATTTATTTCCTTCTGCTTGTTTTTTGTTTAAATTGCTGGGGGGGGGGGGGGTTCTAAAGCTAGAAATGTTCCTTGAGTACTATTTTAGATTTTTCATTTGTAAAAAGTTTAAGTTTTTATTTTATTATCTCAGATTAATATGAGGGTCCAAATGATTAGGTAACATTGTTTGCATTTCTAAAGTAGAGTTTAAGTTGTACTTCAGCCCTTCACCCAGGGGCTGTACTGAACACCCTCACTTGATTCACATTAGGTGAGGGCTTATCAATCCTCTTTTCTCCTCCCTTTTTCCATTTCTCTCCTCCCTTCTCCCTCCCCACTTGAATATACTTGGGTTTTTCTCTCCTGTGGGCGTGTACTTACTTTTTCTGTTGTTTTGTTATTTTAAAATATTTTCTGAACTCCATAATGGCTACTATTGAATCAATGAGTAACAAAAAAGTTTAATTTTTAAAATTTGTTTTGCTTTCTAATCATACCTGGACAGTTTTTAGTTTTCATTATTTTCTAATTGCATTGTGGTGTAGAAGGAAGTCAGTATATCACTTTTGATACTAAGGTTTTTGCTAAGATACACTTTGGAGGCTAATGTGATTGGTTTTGGCAAATAATTGATATATTTTCATACAAAGCAAGTATGTTTGCTGATTGTTATGTACAGGAGTTTAATATAAAGTCCATTCAATCTAGCTTGTTAGATGTGTTTTTTACTTTTTCTATGTTCCTTTTAATTTTTATTTTGGCTTGATTAATTCATTCAGTCATTCATGTATTCAACAAGTGTTCATCAAGTTACTACTGCACGCTGGGTACGACTTTAGAACTTCAGGACACAGTAAAAGAAACAACAAAAATAAATGTTCTTGTCATCATGAAGCTTAATTTCCCAAGAAGGAGGCCCTAATCACTTTAAGAAGGAAGGAAGGAAGGAAGGAAGGAAGGAAGGAAGGAAGGAAGGAAGGAAGGAAGGAAGGAAGGAAGGAAAGGAAGGAAAAATAAAGAGGTATATAGAATTTCAGATGGTGGCACATCCTAAGGAAAGATAAAGAAGGCAAAGAGGGGACTCTGCAGAGTTTTAGAGCGGAAAAGGCAGGGAGCTGCTTTCAGCGGGGAGTCAAGGAAGATCTCAGGAGAGGCTCTATTTGAGTAAAGTCTCCAGGAAGCACGCAGGTACCCAAAATTAGAGAAATTAGCCAGTGCAAAAGTCCTAGATTGGGAGTGTGCCTGGTATGATGAACAAGCACGAGGGAGCAGTGAAGCTACCGTGGCATAAGAAAGGGAGAGAGCAGGGGATGGTTCAGCCAGGGAAGGCTCTGGGCTGGGGATTAAGGTGGGGACAGTTATCATGTGAGGCATTTGCTATTTTGAAAACTTTTATTCTGAATAAGGTGAAAAGTTACTGGACAGATGTGGAATGATAAATACGAATATGCTTATAACATGGTCACTCTGATTTTTTTTTTTTTCTTTTTTGAGAATGAGCTCTAGGAGGAAAAAAGAAGAGAAGCAGGAAGACCAGTGACAGTAGGAGACACAGTAGCAAATCACTGAAATGTACTTGCAAAAATCTGTAGTGACCTGGGCCAGAATGGCATCAGGGGATGTGGTAAAATGAATGGATTCTGAATATGGTTTGCCAATGTTGCTGGCAAGATTTGCCGACAGAGTCGACTTCTCCTCAAGTATGAGAAAAAGAAAGGAGTAAAAAATGACTCTAAGAATCCTTGGTCTGAGTTAGTGGAAAAAATGAGTTGCCGATTGTGAAATGGAACATAATGAAGAAGAAGCAAATTTGGGCTAAGAAGTTAAAAACTCAACTTGTGATGCTAAAATTGAATAGCTGTTAGACCCATCCAAGATGTCAAGAACCAGCTTGGATCTATCAGTTTGGAAGTCAGGAGAGAAATTTGGATAGAAGGTGTAAATTTGATCATCAGAGAAGTAGGAAGAAAACCACAGGACTGTGATACCCCGGAAGTAAAGGATGAGTGAATGATCAGTGTGTGAAATGCTGAAGTTCAGTCAGGTAAGATACAGAATGAGACTGGATATCCGCAGTTGTGGTGCCAAATGATCTCAAGTGTTCCAGTATGATTGTGGGTGCTTGCACGGAAAACTTTTAAGTATATTTGAGACTATATGGTCAATTAGATATACATAGATTTAAAGTGTTACCTTTTCCTAACAAATTTTCTTCATCATTCTCTTGCAGCTATGTCCCTAACGTGTTCTATCCTCTTCAAATTCTATGGGCCTCATATGATTGTATCATATTTTTTTAATTGATAATTCTCTGGTGTGTCTTTCGACATCCTTGAACTTCAACCACTCTATGTCAGTTAATATTTACCTGTTATAAGAAGGATCCATTTGAATTTTAAAATTCAATTTGAAAATTATCATTTTAGCTTTGATCTTGGTCTCTTTATATTTAGAGTAATTACAGATACATTTTGTTTTCTTTTGACCATCTAACATTATGCCTTCTATTTATTATGCTGTTTCTTTGTTTTATTCTTTTTTTCCTGATATTCATTGAATTAACCAAGTTTTCTTTGGTTCAATGTTTCACCTTCATTGGCTTTGCAGTGTGCATACTATTTCTGTTATTTTAGCGGTCTTTAGCATGTATCCCTCACTTGTCAGAATCTAAGGTGAATGGCTTCCCTCCTCTCCTAACACCAAAGAGACCTGGCCGACTTTCAGTCTTACTGTGCCTCTCTTTTTCACGTATGTTAGTTCCCCGCTATTTTGCTTCCATCTTGCTCTTACACCCTCCAAATCAATCACTGTCATCTCTGTTCTTCCATATGCAGCCCTTACCATTTAGATTTGTCCACACTGTTATCTCTTGCAGTGGTTCAGGGGGAGGTTTACTAACTTCTTGTCTTGCTCGCCTTCCTTCTTTCTTTACCTTTCTTTTATCTAACGTTTATTACACCAGTTGTCAATTTGCTGCTTCTCAGATCTAAACTCACCCTAAACTCACTCATAATATTTGCTCTGTGATAATGGAAGCCATTCCTTTAAGCATTGCTTCCTTACAGTAGTCTGCTGTGAGGCTTTCTCGGTAGGGGACATGGGGAGGCCCTGCTGCAGGAAGGGATGCTCCTGCTGTTTCTACATGTGCCCCTAATCAGCAGTGTGGGTATGAGGACAGGAGGCAGTGCTTTGCCCCAGCCACACACCCAGAACATGTGGTCCCTTGGCAACCTTGTAGCTGTCAGCTGGCCTGGCCATCACCTTTCATGGTTCTCTGAAAGCAAACACAGGGAGCTCTGCTTACACTGGCACTGCACCTGCTCTCTGCACACCTCCTCCCCAGAGGTTTGTCTTTTACAGCAGTGGTGACACTGTGGCTTGTTGTCCAGGCTTCCCACGCTCTCTGATGCCCCTCTTCCCCTGCTTGACCCTCCTCTGGGAGATTTGACTCATGCAGCCATCCTGGTGCAGCAGACCTCGCAACAGGAAGACACAGCGTGCTTCAATCTCCTGCCTACACCGTACCCCTGCGGGTCTGCAGGCCGGACCACCACCCGCTGTGTGCCAGCAGCTCGCCTGTGCCCTGGAGAGCTGAGTGGATACTCTGGCTTTTGCACTCTAGCTTCTTTTAAGCTTTTTAGTTGCTTTTAAGCAACTCAACTTCATTTGAAGTTCCTCATATTTGTTGTGTCTGCTGATTCTCATGGTGAACTTTTTCCTCAATTATTTTGTAAGTTTTCACTGTACATTTTTTTTTTTTCAGAAAGCATTTATCTGTCAAAATCTTTTCTATCATGGTTGAGAGTACATTCTTCAGAAGAAAAGTTTGGCCTTTTCTTCTGCCAGAATCAATTTTATATTAATTTGTCACCATGCAATCCTCAGACCATGCATAGAGTTAGAAAGTACAATCTCTTATCCATTGACACACGTGAATGGTTGAAGTTACCAGAAGGAACTCTGTTCCCGCTCAGAGTTTGAGCCAAGACAGGAAAACCTCCTTATAATCTCACTGTAACTGTTGGTCATTTTTTCTAGTCTATGCTTTCACTAAAATTTTAGCCCCTGACAGGGTCAGGCTGTCCACGATGATCTCAGTTATAATCTGTCATCTCACATGAGTCCATTTTCTTGTGAGCTAATGTGTGCACGTAACACACTAGGTTACTAAGACTGGCAACTGTCCACCCTAGGACGTCCACGGTTCGGTGATATCAGCTCAGTATTTTAGAGTCCTCTTGGCACCCAGTGTCTTCCCTTGCTTGCTGATAATCTAAAGTATGCTTTCAAAAGGTATTGTCCATATTTTAACTAGCGTTATGAAGTGTTTTTGTCAGGAGAGTTTCAGGTTATCTATTCTACCATGTTTCCAGATATTTACAAAGTATAATTATTGTTTTAAAAATGTTTTCCACAATAATATGTAGACTGTCCTCTGTCTGACACAAACAACTATTGAAAAGCTACCCTGCAACCTGGCATGACAATTGGCAACAAAGAAATAATCTTCTTATTGATGATTCTTTGTGTCCCAACGTACTTCTGTTAAGCTAAAAGTGTTTAAGAGCAGAGAACATATTTTTATTTGAGCCTCTGAGTCATTTTAATTAGTCAATGTTTTCAGAGTGCTTTATGAGATGAAATCTTTATTCATCAGCAACCCCAAGGTTTTTTCTGTTGTTTGTTATCATAATGATGGCTCCTTTTAAAGATGCTAATTGGCCCACCTGCCATAAAAGAACAATTTTACTTTTGCATTAATGAATAGAAATAACATACCTAGGCATCCTATTTATTAATTCATGTGTTAAAACTTCAGAGGCAACAATATATACTTTTTACTGTTATAATAGCAATGAAAATTCACTGCAACAAAGGAGAATACTTTGGCAATGCTAGGCACCTCCACAAAATAGAATGTGGCCTGTGTGGGAGCCACAGGAGAAAAGCCATTATTCTCATTGTTTCTATGCATATGAGAAACATTCCCATATTTCTCAGTAGTGTAGACCTTACTGAAGTAGCCCATTCTCAACACCTGTCTTTTGAACATCGTTTTATACTATTTCTATAGAGGGAAAGAATTGCTAAATTATATTTTATCCTGTTAATAAAACCTGACTCATAAATTCAAATAGAATATCAAATTCCAGGCTTAAAGAACATGAGAAGTACTTAGCAATTTGAACAGTAATTAAATGGTTTCTTTCAGGTTCTTTTCTGACCCAAAGAAGGAATATTATGGTTTCTGTAAGGCTATCCAAATATTCCTTGGCATTTTTTTTTTCTGAATCATATTTTTATTCATGCTATATTTCATTGGATATTAGATATCTGTCATGGCATTTGAAGTCAATTTTTCCCAGATTTTTAATAAATCATCTGTTTCTTAGTTACAGAATCGAACTATTTAGAAATCAACATTAATAGTTCTCTTATCTGAGAGCAGTGAAAAGGCTATTAAAATCTAGCATAAAAATCTAAGCATACTCCAGGTCTTATAAACCTTAAATTTTTAAAAAAAATATTTATGACACTTCGAAAAAAAAAAAGAGTTGATCTTGAAAAGTATTTTAGAAATAAATACAATTCAAGAGCAGTGCCTATGGCTCAGGGATAGGGCGCCAGCCCCATATACCCAGGGTGGTGGGTTCAAACCCAGCCCCAGCCAAACTGCAACAACAACAACAACAAAAAAAAAAAAAAAAATAGAAATAAATGCAATGCAAATGCTTCTACGTTAAAAATTAGTTTTGAAACCTTTGTTCCATAATTAAATATCCTGGTATGTAAGCAGTTCAGGAGTGGCATTTGCAAGGCCATCTTACCTCTTTTGTGGATCCAGGTACCCTTGAACGGACTGAAGTACTCATTCATAAACAGCACCCCAAGATCCAGAGAGCTCAGGGAACATTGGAAATTTCCTAAATTTTTATCAGCAACCAGATTCTACCAGAGGATAATCTTTTCAGTTCACATATGAGTCCAGCTAAAATGTTTGAAGATCTGATGATATACAATTTGAGAATCTGGCTTCTACACAAAGTCGTGTTTATTAACTTTAAAAATTAACCAGGTTGGTTTACGAGTTTTCATAACTGTTATCCATCATTTTAGCAACTATGTCCAAACACGGAATTTATCACCTCTGGGTAAAGAAACTTTCTACCATCAGGGAAGTTGGTAAGAAGAATTTTAGGAGCTCCAGGTATGCCTATAAGTTAAGACTCGGTTGCTCGCTGCCTTTACAAATCGTCCTAATGGTCAACCTGGAAGAGGTGGCTATGACATGTCCTTTGCTCTCAAAAGCCCCAAGTCTGAGGGGAAGCAGACATGTGATCCGCAGTTATAAAGCAGCGAATACCTACAATGACAGGACACACTTCCAAGGGCCTGGATGGCAGAAAAGAGCCAGTAATCGCCTGGGAAGCTCAGAGAAGCCCCCAGTGGTGCTCACACTAGATTCAAAGGTGAATCCCAGTAAACCCATGAAATAAGATTGCAGTTCGAGGGAACTGTGTATGTTTTGCAGAGATATATATTACTGAAATTAATTTCATGCCGCTCCCACTTGTGGCTTGCATCACATATCCATGTATCTTTATTGGGCAGTACTCTGGACTCTGGGCTTCTGATGTCTATGTTCTCTGTGCCTTTGATGGTACCTGTCACATAGTTTATACCACACACATTGGAAAGCAGCAACAGGAAACAGAAGGGGGGCCACTGGAGACTCTGCAATACAGTAAAGGATGGGTGTTGTCAAATGATTTCTCTCTGATTACTGATGTCCATGAAATTTGATAGTGGTGACTCACTACGGAAATACAATAGTCTCTTCTCAGCTTGGGTGAGTGCAGGTCAAATGAAAGGATTTTCTTAAACAAGTATTTTTAGCTCATAAATTTTTAATTAACCTTGCTACCAGTTGCTGCTTTTGTTCTACAAAAATAAACAATAACTTAGTATAATCCGTGGGAAAAATGGAAAAGAGCCCCCATCCATCTCCAAACATTGAGAGCCTCCCCAGAAACAGCATTCTAGGCCCCTTTGGAACTTATGTCCACACTCCTTCCATTCCAGGTTGCTTTGCTCTTAGCTTCTGACCTCCGGCCACCTGCTTCGCATCGCATCTCTGTCTGCCCTTTGGACAGAAGTCAATATTTGGCTTTGCTGGCCTTGATGTTTGATGCTACTTTAGGTTTGGGTTCTGTCTTCCCAGTCTGGCCTTTGGTCAGGGAAATCATATATTAGTGTTGGCCTCTTGACACTCCTGGGTAATTCTAAATTGTGCTCACAGAAGCATAAGCTTTCAGACCAAGAAGACATAACTGCCTTGAGCTCTTTGACTTTGAGCAGTATGAGTTATTTCTATGAAACAGCATCAGTTTCCATAGCCCACTGTCCACCTGGATGTCACAGAGGACATTGTCAAACTCTCTACAAGAAGAGAAGAAAGTTTCCCAAAAATTCATGGTGGTTTGGAGCTTTGGAAGTTACTGAGCCTCCAAAGCAGTGGTTGTCAACTTTCCTAATGCCGCAACTGTTTAATACAGTTCCTGTGGGTCGCGACCCACAGGTTGAGAACCACTGCTCTAAAGAATAACCTAATTATTGGCCAAAACAGTCAGATGCTGAAGAAGAAAATTCATAAAATATAGAGTGCATACACTAAAAACTGAGGACTATTACTTCCCTAGTTTTTTTTTTTTTTTTTTTTTTTTTTAATTCATTTTTATTATGATTCTCTACCCTGCCCCAGGCTGGCAGAATATTCAATTATTCAATCTCAGGGACCTCCTTGTCTCCCAGGCTTATACCAGAATACAAAATATGTAAACAATGACAAAAAAAAAAAAAAAAAAAACACAGAGAAATATCCTTCTAATTTCTATCTGACGCCCACTGTTATCTCAGAGCTCAAGCCCACAGTGGTTCTCTGGCCTCTGATGATTGTTAAGTCCTGTGCCACTCATAATTCTGGAAACTCATTCTGAGGCTGGGAATATTCCTGATATAGGTCTTATCTCTCATCACACTCTTCATATCCCCTTCCAGTCAGCCACAGAGCAGTATACAGTATAGAGATCCTGCCTATTCTAGGGCCACACAAAGTTTTCTCCCTTTTTCCACTCAGATAAATTCTCTTCATTTCTTTGCCCTTAAAGCCTTCAATTTCTCACCTCCCCTTCTGGGACATGACCTTTTTAACTGCCCATAGGGTTTTACAAAAAACAGGAAGAGTTATCGACGTTAGATTGCTTTTTCTAAGGTTCTAGCTTCTACCAGCTACAGGAAACAAGATAAGCAGCAAGGAAAAAAAAACATAAATGAATGTTTTCACCAATTAACCCGGAACAAGCACTATGAAAACCGCAGGTGCAGATGGCAGCTTCTTTGTTTTTAACTCTATCTCTAGTAGCTAGGACAGTACTTGGCTCAGTAAATAGAAATTATATAAATGTATGAACGAATGAATGAGTATTCAACCAGACTTACACTGACTCACCTTTCTGGAGGTAAACCAAATGTAACCTATCACTGTCACTTTCTCAAGATCCCCACATAAATTAGTGTAACAACATGGCAACTATCTTAACATCAAAGAAACAGACCTGAGTGTCATGGTCTGACCCTTCAGTGGTGCACACATCAGACAAGCAGAATGTGATCCCAGATGTTTCAAACTCTTTTTATCAACCAGAAGGTTCCTAGGCTTATTTTCTTTCTACTTCTGTATGAGGAACTTTGATGGAAAGACTTGTGTCTCCTACTAATTCTAATGTAGAAAGAGCCTACAAATTAGAGCTAGGACAAAAAGAAAAAAAAACAACCCTGCAAAATAAGCTTCCATTTATAGACAAATAAATGAAAAGATAAGACAGAGTGTGGGTGAAGCTCTGATGCCTTCAACATGTCCCCAGAGGATAGAACTCCAATTTTTGTTTCATCCATTAAAAAATGATCTGTGTTGGTTATTATCTTTTCCTCTTCCCATCTTTTTTTTTTTTTTTTTTTTTTTTTGAGATAGAGTCTCACTCAATTGCCATGGTGTTGAGAGCTGCTATGCCATAGTTCACAGCAACCTCAAACTCCTGGGCTCACGCGATCCTCTTGCCTCACTCAATGTCCCAAGTAGGAGTAGTAGGTGGGACTACAGACACCTGCCACAATGCCTGGCTATTTTTAGACACAATATTCTAAGGCTGGGAATATTCGTGATATAGGTCTTATCTCTCATCACGCTCTTACTCTTGCTCAGGCTAGTCTTGAATTCCTGGGTTCAGGCAATCCACCTGCCTCAGCTTCCCAGAGTGCTGGGATTCTAGGTGTGAGCCACTGTGCCCAGCTTTCATCCCTTTTAAATATAAGAAATACAAGAAATGTTTTTACCCTCTTTTTGAAAGCAAGCTCTTCGGACTGGGGGACCTGTATTAATTAGCTTTGCTGTAATAACAACCCCCCAAATCTTTGGCACTTATGACTTTAAAGGCTTATTTCTCAGTGGCATCTGAGGCATCAGAAAGTCAACTGTAAATT
>CAUYPK010043463.1:0-34643 GCA_963574355.1 Loris lydekkerianus | reverse complement strand
CAGCCTTAAAGAAAGATGGAGACTTTACCTCTTTCATATTTACATGGATGGAGCTGGAACATATTCTCCTTAGCAAAGTATCCCAGGAATGGAAGAAAAAGTATCCAATGTACTCAGCCCTACTATGAAGCTAAACTATAGTTTTCACATGAAGGCTATAACCCAACTATACCACAAGACTTTGGGGAAAGGACCAAGGAAGTTGAAGGGAGGGGGGAGGTTTGGGTGGAGGGAGGGTAATGGGTCAGGGCACATCTATGGTGCATATTTTTATCTATAATAAAAAAAAAAAAGAGAGAGAGAGAGAAAAAAAAGAAATACAAGTTTGTAGCTGTACCAACTCTGCTACCTTCCATTTTAGATAAAAGGCACTTTATTTCTGTGTGTCTCAGATTCCCTTTATACAGACTAGCAAAGTTAACTGAGATTAATAAAATGAAATAATATGTAATGAGCTTTCCAAAACTGCAAAAAAGGAAAGTGTAAGATATAAGCATTCCCTCATTCTAGCAGTCTTATCAAAAGAAAAAAAGGAAATTATGTTTACTGACCTTGTAAGAGCTTGTGGTTTGTGGCTTCCAGTTAAGGGCAGTAAGCAAGGCCTCTAAAAAGAGTGGCAGGGAAATAAATGTTAAAGGGCTGAAGCCTGGAGCAAAATCCACAGCAGCTCTCTCGCTTCCCATGGGGGAGGGCTCGGAGAGAAAGTTGATGGCTGGTAGGTATTCAGCACCCTCCTTGGGTCTTCAGGGGGGTTCCAAATTCCATGTTGAATGGTCCAGAGAGGATCTCCTGCATATCTTTGTTTGGGTGGGCCTGGTGAACATCTCCATCAAGTTTATACCACATAAATGAGAGAACTGTTTCTAGGAAAGAAGGGAGAAAAGCAGAGAGAGAAGCAGAGAAGAGACCCACCCTCTTGACTAGCTACCTCCAGGACTTGCAGGTCTGCTGTGCATAGCAGGACATCATTGTGAGGTGCCACTGCTGGCCAGCACTGATGGCCATCTCTTTTTCTGGCTGGGCACTTTGCTGCCTTTTGCTTTTTTTGTCTTACTGAAGATGAAGAGGTGACTCATCCAAGCAAGAAATAGGTTCTCCGCCTCCTGGGTTCAGAAATCTGGAAGCTAGGATTCAACCTGGCTAGAGAATCCACTTCCTGTGGCCTCCTTCTCCTTGACTTCCAAAGAGGATAACTGTCTTGAGGACCCTTGAGCATGGAAAAGAAAATCTGCCTTAGTCAGGAGGGAACCCCCAGGCCCCCAAGAACCTCAACCTGAGAGCAGTATCTCATCAACTGGTGGTGCAGTTTATTTGGGAGGCCATGTCTTTCTTGTTTGTCACTTTCCCCCAGCAGGCAGCACAGTGCCCAACACACAGCAGGTTCCCAACCAATATGTGCTGAGTATGTGAACAGGCCATTCTAGACTAATGAAAATAGGTGCATACAGTTCTGTGGGTGGAGCTTTGAAAGAGCAGTGTGCCTCCACAGCCCAGCATTAAGATAATTAGAGACAGAACACAACCCAGAGTGGTTGTCCAAAGGCAGCTGGAGGGGACGATCCAGCTTCGGGGGTCAGCACTGAGAGTCTTCCTTCATAGCCACCCTCAGCTGATCTTGATAAGAAGGGTTTTCAGGGTCTGGCGGCCTGACGGTGGCTTATGACTGTAATCCTAGCACTCTGGGAGGCAGAGCTGGGTCAATTGCTCTGAGCTCAGAGGTTTGAGACCAGCCTGAGCCAGAGTGAGACACTGGTCCCTACAAAACAAAGCCAGGCCCTGTGGCAGGTGCCTGTGGTCCCAGCTACTTGGGAGGCTGAGGCAAGAGAATTACTTACACCCAAGAGTTGGAGGATGCTGTGAGCTGTGATGCCATAGCCTCTACCCGGGGCGACAAAGTGAGACTCTATCTTGATAATAAATAAATAAAAAAGAAGAAGGGCTTACAGAAGCTATTAATGTATGGGCAGAGATGACTACTACTATGCTGTTTTTCTTCTACTATTCAGGTGAACAACACTCACGAATAGAGAAGCCCAAATTCTCAAAACTAATTAAGCACGAAATCAAGAAGGTCACTCAGGCACAGGGTGCCCGGCCAGGCTTCGACTGTAAATAGTATCAGAAACTTAACTCTGAAAATTTTCTTTCTTTCTGTATTTCTGAGGAGTCGAAATTTTATTCCCACCCTCTTTGAATCTTGCCTGTATATACAAAGAGGAAAAACTTTCCTCCCCTCCAGGGGTGGTGTAGAAGGTGTCTGGGTCTATCCCCTGGGCAGCAGCGGACGTGAGGGCAATCACGCCTGCTCTGTTCAACAAGCACAGCAGGGCACCTTGCGGATGGCTCCTCCCCACTGCAACCCGGAGCCCTCCTGGGGGACCACAACACACACACACACACACACACACACACACACACACACACCTGTGAGCCACCTCCTTCTTGCTGGACCCTTGGGGACGTGATCCTTGTTCGGGAGTCGTTTAGGGGTATTATGGTAGCCGCGCGGACAGGGGCACAGGCGCGATGTCGGAGTCGCAGGCAGCCCTGGTCACCCAGGAAGCCGCACGCATTTGCAGCGAGGTTTCCTCGGGAGATGGCGCCACAGCCCGTCTCTGTGCGCCAGGCATTCGCAGCGCAAACCCGGAGTGGATCTTCTCGGCCCCCTCCCGCCGCAGCCGGGACCCCCACCGCGGAGCTCCCTAAGAGCTCGGGAGCTGCGGCGCGTGGCGTCCGGGTCCCCTGGAGCCCGCCTCACTACGCCCTCGGGGCTGTCGTACTGGGGTACTAGGACCCCTGCCCCCTCCCCCCGTGCACCCGCTCCCTGGGCCGCAGCCGCAGCGACGCCGGTGCTGCTCGTTGGCTACTCTTAGAGCCCCAGGGATGGAAGCGTTCCGGGTAGGAACTTGGCTAGCGACCAGGCGGGGTGAGGGTCGGTGAGCTGGATTGCAGTGGCAGCTTCTCCGTCTTGGGGACGTAATGGGACATCGGGTCCAACTCTTCAGGGGTTCGGAGGAGGAAGTTCCCAAGTCCTGGAAGGCCTCCCGGGTTTCCCGCTTGTTGCGGACTGGCGGGCGAGGGAGAGGGAGGCAGCAGCTGACAGGCGGGGACCGCGGGGCAGCTGCTGCTCTGGCAAAGGCTAGCAGGGGTGGGGACGCTTGTGGCCGCGCGCGCTCTGCAGGGTCCAGCAGGGTCTCGGCAGATCCAGTTCAGGGCCCAGATTCCCGGCCCTGGGCTCTGGAGGCCTCGGCCCGAGGGGAAGGTGAAGCGCGGCGGGTGACAACTCGGAGCGCTGGGCGGGAGCCGGGGAAGGAGCGGGCTCCGCGCGCTGGACGGTCTCGGGAGATCCGGGAGAGGGCGACATTCGCCACCCCCTGCCCCCGGAGCAACCGTACGAAGTGCCTGTGGTTAGGGGTGGAGGATCTGCTTGTGTCAGGAAGAAAAAGTTTGGAGCCCGGGGCCTTCCCACCCGGGGGCCCGCCCGACTCCCCGCAAGCTTTCGCACCCAGGTACGGAGATGGGACAAGCGGGCGGCCGATTTTCCAGCTTTTGTCCTCCCTCTCCTTCTCTTCTCACCACTTTGACAGCATTCCCTCCTTGTCTCCCCTCCCTGGTCACAGCTCTGGCCTGAAGGACGGTCGCCGTCTGGAGGGCGTACGTACCGGAAGCTTCGTTTTATGTCATCTTTCGTTCCTTTCATCCAAATCGCAGAACATCCTCAGCTCCGTCTCCACACAGCGTTCCTCAGCGGACAGGATGCGCTGGTGTGTGTGAACTTGAATCTGAACCTGAGAGCTGACACGTGGAGTTCTTGGTTTGGTCCAGAGGACCGTTTCTGGGACCCTGTTGGGTGGCACTTCAACAAGTAGGAGCCCCAGTCCAATCCTCCCTCAGGAATCCTTTGGGAAAATGCAGGCTCGGGCCTAATGTGAGACCTCCTGAAAGGTTGATCCTAGAGTCTGCAAGAAGAGTCTTAAGTAGTTCAGGTTTGAGGTTTTCTTTCTTTCTTTCTTTCTTTCTTTTTTTTTTTTTTTTTCATCTTTGGGACCATTATCCTTCCCTAAATGCCTAATTACAAATTTAATGGCAGCCTTCTGGGGTAATACAGATACACACTACCCAGTATTCAAACACATTTTTAGGGTAAACTGTTGTCAGACACTACTCCCCACCCCCTCAGACTGTAATTTATTTTATTGAGAGACACCTTTTTAAATCTAATTTTAAAACTCTTATTACTCATGTTTGAATTTTTGGTTCCATATGATCATTCAATTGTGGATAATAAACAATTTCTATGCAGTTCTCATATTGCCAGCCTGATAGAGAAGAACAGACCCTGGTAATTTTCAACCTCCAATAAAAAAGAAGAGGACTTTATGGCCAGGGTGAAAAGCGGTTGGTGAGCCAAGGCAACGGGGGCAACTTGCCTTTACTATGTGCAAAAGCATTCAGACACATGGCGACCCTTTCGCAATAAAACTTTATTGATGATCGTTTGAAAGTTATGGCAACTCCAAGGTTATAAAACTTGTCATAAAATACCAAGCAGTCATTAGTTTACCTGACCTCATTTCAATATAAACTTCCACAAAACATTTTATTTTGTTCCTTCCTATAAGTGGAGAAAAGAAGTTAAGGAGGTTAAACACAACCGCCCATTACTAAGAACCCAAGATCTGCCATTTGACACTCTGACCTTTGTCCTCACAAACAAAGCAGTGAAATTCACATTCTCTTCTTTTCTGTAAGGTGGAAAAGATAATAATAATAAGTACATTTTAGGCCAAATCCCTTTATAGCTCACAACTTGGGTTCAAATTTTGGATGGAGAATTGTTCCTCTTTGAAAGATCTGTGAGATACCATACCTTTAACTTTTGTTTGCTCCCTGAGGTATGCATTGGAAGTCTAAAAAGCTAGTGACCAAACACTATTTATCATATGACCTGAAGAGTGAATTGTTTAAAATATCCAATTGGTGTTTACAGCTGTTGAGAAATCAGATGAATAATCAACAACCTCTATCCCACCCACCCCTCAATCAGGAGCTTAAAGAAAGACGCTGCCTTGAGAATGGCACTAAGAACTATCATGCAGAAAAGAACTGAAACTGATGTTCCAAGAATGTGCAGGAGAAAAAACTCTACTGGAGTCTGTCGTAATTGTTTCTGGTACAACTGTCTGTTTGGACCTAAACCACGGACCACGGAACCAGCCACAGAATCCTGGCAACTTTGAACAGCTTCTCATCCCTTCCCTGCTCACTTTGGATTGGCTGAAGCCCCTGTTCCCTTAATGATGCATAAGTGAGGTCAATGTACCTGCCTTGAGGGCAAAAAGATTTTGTGAGCAAGTACAAATGACAAAGGTTGACCTTGTGTTAGATAAGTGCCATTTTTTCCAAAAACACAAAAAGGTCTGGATATGATTTTTCATAGATGTTTTAAAATATAAGCTTGAAGACAGATTCAGGCATGTATGCATTTATGATGGTTTAGAAATCCAAATGAAGAAAGGTAACTGCTTTATGATCTCACTGGAACTCATCCTGGTAATGTTATGCTTAGTTTCTTGGTATGCCTTAATAGATTTTATGGATTTTAACTGAAAAAGAACATTTTAAAAATCAAAATCTTATGTAAAATGCTGTTTTCTTCCAGGGAGTACATAGGTGACAGAGAGAGAGAGAGGAAGAGAGAAGAGAATCTCAGAGAAAGAAGTAAGGATGGAGCTAAGGAAAGAGAGAGAAATAGGATAAAGGATTATAAAGAACAAACTCTCCTGGTGTCCAGAGCTTCCCCAGGTTGATGTGTACATGTAGCTGTAGTGTGATTTATCATTTTATACTCCCAGGTTCTTAGGTACAGGTGATTCCAGGCATCAAAATATTCTGTTTCCCAAGTTAGCACTGCCTTCCAGGAAGGACAGGGGAGAAGGGAGCTGTGGACCTACGATGCAGCCCATAGGCTGAACACAGTATCTTTGTTGCACTTAAGAACCAAATAAGGGTCTCAATTCAATCTTTTAAGATCAGAACATTTCTGAAAATCTCATACAGTGGGTTAACTTCAGAGATAAGTTGGCGCATTTTTCTTGTAAATGAGTCAATTAAATTTATTTATTGAGATAGACACATACATATACATACTTACTAGCAATATGTGCTGTAGCAACAACAGCAGTGAATTTAATTTATAGTGTTTCTATCCCTCTGCTATTAATTCATTTTGCTTTTGGTAGATGCCTGGGGAATGGTGTAAGGAGAAAAATGTGTTTATCTTAATCCATGACTAAAAACATTTCCCTCTTTCGCCTTCATTCTCCTTCTTAAGATAATTGTTTTTCACCAGGAAAGGCTATTTGGATGCTCTATGTTGATTTTCACTATCATTGTGTGAATAGATTATGAATGATTTCCATTCGGCTCTACCTAACCATTATATTTACCAGGAAGGCTTGGTCACTAAAGATACATCTGTTTGGATTCACCTTATACTATATTTTAGGGAAAGCATGAAAATTACCTATGAGGATTTCCAAAATGGTTTTCATGTCCTAAAATTTAAAGGACAACACACAATGAACACATTTCCCTTTTCTTATATTCTGCTCTGTTCAAAGACATTGGAGAGAAGATGTTCATGAGACACCATGTCCTCCTTCAAATTTCATCCACACTTACCTTCCTGGGTCATTGATAATCAAGGCTTTGCTATATAAGGAGAAGCATGTCTTCAGGAGACCTTACAAATACATGTGTAAAGGTTTTTTGGAAAACTGGCTGATAGAGTTGTGAAATCCCAAATTACACGTTGAGTTCAGGTAACATGTACAGATGGCATTGCTTTGCCCTCATCATTTTTATTGACACAAAAACCTTTCCTGTAAGGTTAAAAAAAAAAAATGCAGCTTTTATGTAGCATCATCCAAGTGAATGTTACTCATTCCTTCTACAGAATTCAATGTATATTTTAGCTCCAGGGTACATTTTCCTGCAAGAGACTAATTTGGTCTAATAAGAATAATGATGCCTCTTGTACACCTAATACCTTTATCCCCCCCAAACCCTCATGTGCCTTAGCAGTTCTATGATGAAACTCACTGATCATGTGCATGTTGTGGCCAGAAGCCATGGCTCAATTTACACACAGCTCTACAAGGTTAACCCTCTGTTTTCTGTGTGTCTTTTTTGTGTCCTTTGACATAAGAAAAACAGAAAGTCTTAATGTAACTTTGTTTCCCAACTACAATGTTATAGACAAGTATGATTCCAAAGGAAAACCTTTGGCTACTCTTAAACTGAAAGAAGAGGTGGGGAAGACTTATTCTGGAAGTCATAATCTGTAAATTAGCCATCTTCCGATTTACAGCACAGAACTTAAATAACACATCTTTCTACTGTATTTTCTTTTCCCAGGAAAATCATGGGTGTATACACCCATGTTTAGTTCCAAAATAAAAATTGAGACAGTGGTGAAGAATATATATCTATTCACATCAATTACCATTTGAGGATTTCATTTTGTGTCAGAGTTGGAGAAATGTGTAGAGCTGATTTGGAATGATAAAACTGTCTAGCTTTTTATTACTTGTACATTAATTTGCTTTCTTCAACATTTAAACCCGTTTAGCAATATATGCAGTGCAGTGCTTTCATCTAGCAAGTAAGTGCTGAAATCTACTGGAGTGAAACATTCAAACTGCAAATGGAAAATCTGCCCAGTCAAGTGGTGCTACCACATTTTCCCTTTATTTTATTTATTTGTTTGTTTGTTTATTTATTTATTTATTTATTTATACAGAGTCTCACTATGTCACACTTGGTCGAGTGCCATGATGTCAGAGCTCACAGCAACCTCCAACTCTTGGGCTTAAGTTAGTCTCTTGCCTCAGCCTCCCAAGTTGCTGGACTACAGGTGCCGGCCACAACACCCAGCTATTTTTTGGTTATAGTTGTCGTTGTTGTTTGGCAGGCCCAGGCTGGATTCGAACCTGCCAGCTCTGGTGTATGTGGCTGGCACCCTAGCAGCTGAGCTACAGGCACCGAGCCAGTATTTTCCCTTTTAACACAGTGGTGGCTGCGCCTGGTTGCTGGAATTACCTTGCTGGGGAGGCTTATAAATGTACCATGCATTATATAGCCTGGGAAGCAGGGTGATTTAACCTGACTAAAAGAATTTTGACTTTTCTATTTCCTGACTTTCAGGGGTTTAAATTTTTAGCCTTAAACTGGCATTATAAAGGTATTTTATATTGAGTAATGGGATCATTATTTCTCTCCCGAGCAAAAGGGGTGTCTCCAAGAACGGAACCATGTGTCTGGGCAGAACACAATCCCAAAGGAATTGAATATGAATCGCTCAGGCAATAAAAACTGCTAAGGGAATTTGTGTTGTCAGCTTGCCAGAACATCAGATTCACACCTCTGGTCCTATAGGAAGGTGCTAGGGAGCTTTTTTAAAGTCCCAGTGGCTATGACCTGGGCTTTCTATCCTTCTAAGAAGTGGCTCAGCAGACAGCCACTGTCTTGGGCTAACATCTTGATCCTGCAGGAAATGGAACCAACCTTCTCTCCCCCCCCCCCCATCCTCTCTATCTACCCTGGGAGTCTGTCAAGAATGGCAGCCACAGTATGTAGCCATATCATACATAGAACATTGGCCCAGCATTTCTGGTGCTAATCTCTGGCTGTTGAAATCCTCTGCTCCCCACACCTAGCCCCTGCACAGCCATTAAATTTACAGGCTGGATATGGTGTAATAACAGAACCCAAATTGTAATGCTTTAATATTATAAGAACTGCAGTAACACAGAACTGTAGGAATTGGAATAAAATATTAAGGGTTAGTATTGTCTACCTCATTTTTCTGAATTCTCTCCTCAAGAATTTTCTTTGTCCTTTATGTCTGCTAGTACATGCATCCTTCTTGATTATCCTGATTTTTATTAAATGCGCTGCCAAAAGTATGCTTTTTATTAAGCGCACTACCACAGTGATTAAGCTATGCACCTAAACCTTGGTGCACATTTACAAATTGTAGGTAGCTTTTAGATGTGCAGCTTCCTTTACTGCATAAACAACCCTTTAAAATTATCTTTTAAATCTGTGCAAAGGACATGCATCTACTCAACAGTACCATCAGCACTTGGTTTTTCTTAAAAAAGAATTTGGGTTAATACGTTTTAATTTTAAAAAGTTTCATTGAATGGAAAACTAGTGAATCGTATAAAGATAGCAAATCTCTCTCTCTCTTCTTCCTTCCCTCCCTCTCTCTCTCTCTCATTAGGAAAAAAAAAAAACTTTGCACCTGGCCGTGAAATTCGTTTATTCTTCAAGAATGTACTGTGTTTTAGTCCTTTGTGCTTATTACATTTATTTCATTTTTACATTTCTCTTCCTCAGCCTCTATGTAGCTACCAGAAACCAGGTTGTTGGGTCCCTGGGCAGTTTTCCCAGTCGTGTCTGTGGAGGGGTGGTTATACTCCGTGTCCTCCCACTAAGACACACCACAGGTAGCTTGTCTCCATTGTTAGAGCCGCCACACAGGAGGTGGGAGACCAGGTGCTTCCCTGGTTGCAGTGAGGATAGGTTTTAGAGAGGCAGGACACTGCACTGGCCCAGGAAAGAGGGACGAGAATGCGCCGAGGACTCCAGCTTGGCCTCTTTGTGACTGACAGGATGAGACAGATGGGCCTACCTGCCCTGTCCTCGGAGGGCCCAGCGCGGCGGGGAAGAAGATCTGAGGCTGGGACCTGGGGCAGGAGGGTGCGGGATGCCCCCCCCCTCACCTCCTGAGCTCCGCCTGGCCTGCAGGTCTGGGGGACCCCGCCAAGATGCAAACGGTGAGATCTTAGTCTGGTTCGCAGTTCAGGTCCCAAACCCGAAAATACTAGCCTGGGATTCCGAAGTTCTAGTGGAGACCCAATCCAGAAGCCATCCCTCCAACCCCCAATCAAGGGATGAGGACAGAACGAATTTCCAGCTCGCATCTAACGTGCGTTTTCTCAAGTCAGTAAAAATGACCATTGCCCCTAAAAACCGCTCGGCCTTCTCTTCTCCTGACTACCACTTCCCCAAAGGTGCGCTGAAATCTTTTTATCGTTATGATTTTTTAAATGAAATAACATACTTCTCTTCCGAATGCAGGATAATGAGAGGAGCTGTTACGACTCCACGAAACACCCCAAAGGACAGAAAACGCAACGGTAGCCGGGACTCCACGGAGGAAGCGCAGCTAACTCCCCCACGCGCACTCCGGAGCCGCTTGGGCACAGCTAGCTGTGTTAATTACGGGTTCTAATTTTATTGCGTCCCGGCACCTCCTGGGTTTGTTCCCACTATAGCGGTCTTAAAAAGAAACACACACAGGCACACACCGGAATAAATCCCCAGCAAGGCAGAGGTGGATTTTCCCGCTCTTGGGTTGATAATGCTGAAAGGCCATAAGGGCACTGGGACAGGCACGTCCAGGCAATGGGGGAACAAATTCCAACGAAGAGCAAGATTTTTCCCTGGCCCTCCAGTAGGCCCTCTCCCGGCTGCTCGGCCTCCATGCTATGGGGTGGGGGTGGAGGGTTGTTGTCACGGCCACAGCCAGGCTGTGGAATAGCCCGGGCCAGGAGTGTACAGTGCAAACAGCCAGAACCTGGTCTCAGCCTCCCACCCCCTCCCAACCAGCCGGGAGCCTCTCAGCTTGGAATTTGCCTAGACTGCAGGTCCTCTTTGCTGCAGATTCTGGGTGCGGCCACAGATGGGTCTCTCTTCTAAAGCGTGGAAGAAGGGAGGAGAGTGCCAGTTTCCGTGGACAGACCTGTGCGGTAAGGGGGCTTCTCTTGGGACAAGCTGCTCCTGCAGGGTAGAAAATGGGGTGTGGTGGGGTTTGGACCCCCTTAGGTAACAGTGTGATCTCGTTTAACCGCAGCGTCTTGTGTGATCTTATTTAATCTGTCTATCGTGAAACGGGAAGATAATACCTCTTTTGTAAGGTTAGCGTTTTTGACGTAGTGAACCCTCAGCAAATGGTAAGGGTAAACTGGAGACGAATGGGCCCATCGCTCCCCCGCTCTTTTTGGTGCAGAGCATCTTTGAGGGCTCACGCATATCCGCCCTGAGGACAACTGTCCCTCGAGGACAGCTCACAACCAGTGGCCATGAGTAGACTCCTTGGGAGCTGTGAGAGGATACAGTGGGGGATTTTTTTTTTTTTTTTTTTTTTGAATCGTAAGAAGACTTATGCTCTGGTTTGCCTTGAAGCATGGTGGAGAATGGTACGGGGATTTGAAGTCCAGTGGAGGGTTGAGAGTGCTGGGGGAATTGGAAAGGGAACTAAAATTGTCAAGTACCAAAGTTCTGTGGATTTTCAAAGGCCCTTCCCAGCCTTCGCAAAAACTACTGTATGGGAGCGATCTTATCTGACGCCTGTAGGTGGCGCGGTGACGAGGGGCGGTGGCCAGGAGAGAGGCGACTGGGGGCTCCAAGACCACGGGAAGTTTTCCGTGACTCCGACCCTCTGCTCCCAGCCCCCGCTTCCTGTCTTGGGGGTTTAGCAAGGACAGTGCCAGAAGGGCAGAGTAGGTGGTGGAGTGAGCCGGGAGAAGGCTCGGGCTAATCTAAACCCGGCGCCTAGACCTTGGGGTGCCGGACCGCCCAGTCCGCTGCGGGGTGCGAGGACGCGCCGGGCAGCACGTGGCCGACCCGGGACTACCCGCTGGGGCCTCCGGTTGCCCGGGGGGAAGGCACAAACTGAGCCGAGCGTTGGGGAACGCCGGTGCCTGTCAGGTTCTTTGGAAAGCCACTGTATCGGGTCTGGAAGGAACTGTTCCCACAGTCAGCAGTTGGGGCTTAGAGGGCTGAGGCCTATACGCTGCAGGGGCCCAGACCTCGCAGTAAAGCTGCGCGCAACAAGTCCTGGGCCGCCATGGGGCCCCAACGGCTTCATGTGTGCTCGCTGGGAAACCAGGGCGTAGAGGGGAGGCCTGGTTCTCGTTTATCTTTTCCAGACAGCCCTTAGGCCAATCGGTTTCCAGAAGGAGGCAGCCCCAACGCAGTCACACGATGCCTCAGGGCCGGGTCTCAAACAGCTGTGCCGTGCAGCGCCCGCTATCCTGTTTTCCCTCACGCGGCTGCGCCTCTCTGGAGCTCCGCAGCTCAAGGATGTAGAGCGACTGTGGACTGTGTCCACGTCCGGAGCAAGTAGCGAAACTTACAAATGCCGCAACCTGGCAAAGCAAAGCGCCCCTTCTTCTGGCTAGAGGGTCAGCCCAGCCTCCCACAAGAACCCCTCTTGCACCCCCACTTGACATCTTTGCTTGCTCTGGCTGTGCTGCTCCTTGCCCCACGATCCCTCCCCCCCTTGCACAAAACCGAGTTCTCTTTCATTTGAGGATTTAATAAACAAACATGAGCACATCACAGGGGCTGTGCGTCGTCTTTCTGAAAGCAATTCCGCTGTTGAAAACTGAAAAATGGGTGTAATTTGTGTTCAGAAAGTGATGCTAGGGTCACGGCAATTTCCCGGGCCGTTATTTATTTTTACTTTAAAGTCTTTAGGAAAGATTTGCTTATACACTCGGAAACCTTCCAATGTGAGGATAGCAGCCATCCCGATCGCCATCCGCGCGAAGGGGTGTGGGTGGAGAACAATTACTGAGTGACGCTAATATGGGGAAACTGAAAAGAAATGTCGATTGTTTTTATTGTAATAGAAGGAGTGAGCAAATAGAAAAACCAACTCCGGGTGATCGGAAACAGGCAGGCGGAGAATTAAAAGCCGGTTTCAGGCGGCAATAGGCCCCTCCCCTGCCCTTGGAAGGAGAAAGCGGGCGACGAGCGTTCGCAGCCCGCGGGTGGATCCCACCGGGTGAGCGCTGCGACCTGGCCACCGTCGGACCCGCTGTGCGGCCCGGGGGAATTCTGAGCTCTGGCGGGACCCAGTCGCCGCCGCGCTATCTGCCTCGCAGAGCTGGGGAAAGGCTCTGGAACCGTGAGACTGGTTAGTGAGAAGGTGGAGAGGTGGCGAGGAGACTCTTAGAGCATCTTTCCGCCTCTCCTCTTCGGAGCTGGAGTGGCTTCTTGGGCTGGTGCGTCCGCACTCCCGCCAAGTCCAGGTCGGCAGGTCAGTGTGTGGGCGCCTCGCCTCCTCTCCTTCCCACCCACTCTGGGCCTGGCTGGGGCCCAGGACCCCTGCGGGCTGTCTTCTCGATCCCGAGCCATTCTTCCCTTTAGCCGCTGTCCCTGCCCGCGCGGCCCTCAGTCCAGGGAGGACCCTCCCTCGACTTTGGCTCGGGGTGCACTTAGGATGCGACTTGCGGCGCCGTTGCTGGGGGGCCCGCTGGGCCGCTGACCCTTTGAGACTTGCATGTAGCAGTGGGCCGGGGGCGGCACAAGCTGGGCCTCTTTTTTTCTCTATGCCTACGGTAATCCCCACTCACCCTGGAAGAGACTCTCACGTGGGGAAAGCGATCTTGTCATTATCACATCCCCCATTTTGGAGAAGTCAATACACTCTGAAAACCCCTGTCCCCGAGCTTGCACTCTGGCTGCCGCGAGATCTCCGCCACTCCCTCGCGTGGGCGAAAGCGGGCATTGGGCTATCTTCAGTCTGCTCCAGGCAGGGGTCAAGTTGGAGAAATCAGCTCTTTAATATTCTCTGCGCGCTCTGCTTGTCATAACTGTAATTGGGAACAGAAAGACCCCTTTCTCACGCGCGCACACACACGCGCACCCCTCTCTCGCCTTCCTCTCCCATCCACAGTCATCACCAACCAGCAGACCCTGAGAGCAGGCTCCCGGAGAAACAGCTCATCCGGGCTGACATCCAGGGTGGGGATCCAGGGAGAGGTCCCCGGTCCCGCCAAGCCTGCAGCGCCTGGGTCTGACCTTGGCGGCCCTCTGGTGTCGTCTACCTGGCCACTCGAGGGCGGCCCCAGAAGGAGCTAGATTCCTGTCCCTTCTCCGTGTCTCTCAGACCCTGCTAGTGCTGAAAGGGGGGGAGGAGCGCAGGTGAGCGTCCGCAGCACCAGGACCGCTGACAGATTTATGTAGACTTTACAGCATCTGGCCTGGGTCCGCGGGGGCAGGGCGGAGTCCAGAAGGCGTGCAGTGGGCTAAAGTTTCCCCAGACTCACGCCCGGTCCCAGCTGGAGGTAGAGTCCCGGCCCCGGCTTCCCTCGGGCAGGTTTACACCGGGATCTGGCCAGTGCGGAGGGCACGGATTCCTCCCACCCGTGTAGCCCCCTCCTTCACACCCTCCGGCCCGGCCTGCTTCCAGTCTCCCACTGAGTAAATATTTACTCAGAGAGCGGGTCGCCCCACCGAGGAGGCCTTGACAGCGCCTAGAGGATAGGCTTTTTGGCTTCTGCCTCGCCTGAGCCAGCTGCAGGCCTTACTGGTTGTGTTTTGGTTTTGGTCTTAAATTTCTTTTTAGTCGAAATTCTTCCGATTCCAGTGTGACCTCCTAAGTCCAGAGTGGGCAGTAACCTGGGAGCGCTGACCCCAGCTGACCCTCGCTCTTTCTCAAAATTTTGCATCCTTGTGCCCACCACAGGGCTTACTAAACCTTTGTGCTCTCTCTTCCCTCCTCCGTTCTTCTTTCCCTCCCTTAGATCTGTCTCTCCCTCGGGCTCAGCGGGCGGCTGGATACATTGCTCCTGGCAGTTTCCGTCTCAGCCCCTGCTGTCGGGACCCTCTGCCGCTGTCTGCCCCTCTGCAGGTTCCTTCCTATTGCTCCCAGAGCGCGGGCCTCGGCCGGCCGTGTATACTTAGTTGTCCAGCGTGCCTAAAATTGATTCTTCGCACGCTCTTGAGAATGCCTTTGAGCCGAGAGCACCCAGCACCTGCAACTGCCTGGAGTAAGCAGGGCCTGCGGGGCGTTGCGGGGGCGCGGAGCAGGGCACCCCGCCCAGTGAGACCCTGCCTCAGCGCGCACAGGGACTTCCCAGCGGCTAAGACCAAAGGGCCGCAGCCACGACCGGCAGGTGGAAACGGAGAGATGGCTTCTGACCTGTGTGAGAGCGCGGGACATGTGGTGCAGCTTAAAGGAATCGGTGGAGAACAAGGGGGGGTTGCGCGTTAAGCTCGCATAGTCAGAGCTCTAAACCGCACGGGTCTCTTAATTGCTCTGGGCTGGTGCTGTAGAGCTGCTGCTAAAGCTCTCAGAATCGCCAGAGCCCCTGAGGGGCATTTCGTCTTACCAGTCCGTAGGCTGAGCCGCATTGTACCCATATAGCAGTCCCCCAGCCTCTGCAAATGCCTACTGCGCTCACGGAAATTGGGGAAGAGTCCGTGCAGAGCGTATCAGAGGCAGAAGAGGATTTCCTGAGCAAGATGCTCAGCAGTTCTTGCCTTTGCATAAGCCTATGGCAAAGTAGCGACCGACTTACACCCCATCTGTAAGAAGGAGCTGATGCTTCTATAATCTTAGATTCCCAAAGGCTGACTTTATGCAAAGGTCCAGATGATGTCATGCAACAGTTATTAGGGGTCAGACCAAGGTGAACTCTCCATCAAGTCAAACTTCAAGATTTTAAAAATCTGAAACCAACAAACAAAACTGGGACAAGTTCAAGTAGGTCTAGTTGAAGGACTTTTCACAAGATTTAAATCGTAAAGAATTAAAAGTGTTTGAGTCCATCTTTATCTTGCAAGTCCTTAGCCCTCTAAGTGAACTTGAATTGAGTGCCTCACCACCACAGAAGCGGGGATCATTTTTCGTTTGGAGCAGCACAGCCCTTACTAACTATTCCTGGATTCTTGTCACTTATTGGTCTGGGATCTGGGCCCAGTTAGTTTCCCCGTGAGTAGACCCGACCTACACACATTTCCCTGAGGACTGCCAAAGGATGACCCCAACCCTGTGTGCAAAGGAAGGAGAGAGGTGGAGCAGGATCAGTGTCTGGGACGGCAGCAGTCTGAACTTCCAGATTCGTTGCAATATTCCTCATCTCTCTTGTTATTTTGATTCTCACTCTGCACAACCCTTACGGTAAATATTAACAACTTTGGCCACAAAAAGCACACTGTGTGCTGTTTAGAATGAACAAAACTGAAAATTCTGAAGTAGGCAGAACTGCAGGAACTCTGATATTTAAATGCAAGAAGCGGGAATTACTTCTAGGTGCAGCGTGGTGTCGTCCACTTTCCCAAGACTAAGCATCTTTCATATTTAAGCAAACCCCCTTCGAAGTGGCTCACTGGTATGGAGAATCCCTGCAAACGCTGGCCCAAAGCCCAGTGGCCCAGCACAGCGGCTGAGCGCCGGGCTCTGGAACAAGGATCCTACGCACCCGCAATAACCTGACCTGGAGCTGCGCGCTCGCGTTAGCCGCGCGTGGCTCCATTCTCGACCCGCGGCGTGACCCCGGCCTCAGCCTGCGTGGCTAAGGAGTCGGCCGCGCTCCCAGACGAGCCCACTGGGGGGCCGCCGCGGGAAGCCTGCTGCTGCGGGACCGGCCTCCCCGCTTTAACCACGGCCCCCACCTGTGGTTCTGCCTCGGAGCCACCTCCAGGTTTCTCCGGCCCTCAGCCGCCGTACACCTGCGCTGGTCACCAGCCGCGGACTGACGCGACGTAGAATCTCCGGGTGACCGAGCTCCCTTGGCGGCCCGCGGAGGCCTGCACGACAGATTATGCTAAGACCTCGGGTCCCCCAGTAGACCGTGGCGCCCGCCTCCCACCCAGATTCTTAACTTTAATCTTGAGAAGTCCATCTCCTTCCCCTTTTCCTCTCCGCGTCACTCATATTCAGACTAAACGCTTTCATTTGTTTATTCAGCATTTTTACCAGCTTGATTTTGCTGCCTGTTTGTGCGGCTCCTGGGATGATGTCAAACACCCATTTTCATTGTATTTAGTCACCCAGGTGGGGAGCCAGCCCGAAAGGGACGGCGGAAGGAGTTTCCCGGCCTGTGCTGTCGCTCTCCGGATCGCACCAATCAGCACGCAGCTTGCGCTTGGGCCCGCCTCTTTGGGGGCGTGTCCCTAGTGAGTGATAGACGGAGCCGCCCGGCCCTGCTCAGCCCAGCCCACGTTGCTGCTTAGATTGAAATGCAGAGCTCAAGCCTCTTTCATCGGGGCACAGACTTCCTTTTACTCCTTCCTTTTGCCCTCTTGCCTCCTCCTCCCGGGAAGAAGCGGAGGCACTGGTGGCCTGGGGTAACGACAGGCTGGGCCACTGAGGCCGCGGGAAACGTTTCTTTCTGGGAGTGCGGAACTGGGTCCCGGTTGGTGTACTGCTCGGAGCAATGGGTGAGTGGCGGCGGGCGACTCTGTCAAAGCCGCGAAGGGAGGGAGGGAGCGAGAGGGCGAGGGAGGGAGGGAGCGCAAGGGCGCGCGCCACTAAGGGCTCGCACTCTTCTTATTGACTTTGCTCGTGTTCCTACAACTTGTAGGAACACGCTAAGGGTCAGCGGCGCATAGCTGTTCAGTCTGAATGCTGGCTACTGGGTCACTGTTGATACCTTTTTCTGATTTTAAGAGAAGGGGGCTGTGCCATCAGAGAGCGCCACAGCCCCAGTAGCAAACCAAGTTTTGTTTCACACACGCTCACGCATGCAAACAAAACAGAAAAAAAAAAAAAAGAAAAGAAAAGAAAAGAAAAATCCCTCTAGCTTCCCCTAGACTTTAACAGCACAGGTCTTCAGGCGGGTGCTGGGAGCCGTCTGGGAGGGAAGAGGGAGCAGCCTAAGGACTTTAGTGCGCAGCAGGCGAGAAGGAGCGTGTTCAGGCGTCAAGACCGATTTCTCTGGCTGCTTCGGAGATTTTTGAACACTCAGAGCTGCCCTTGATTGCAGCGGCCTCCCGCACGCAGGAATCAGGGAGCTCATTTAACCGGACCTTGGCGCTCTGGGACGTTCGCTATGTTCGGGAACCGTATGGTTTGGGGACAGCCCCAGTCGTCATTCTGGGGCGGGTGCGTCCTCTCTGCCCCCGGACGCGCACTGAGGTCGAGTGGCAGGCAGCTGTCCCAAGCGGCGGGTGCGCGTCCCCGCGCGCTGTGTGTTTGTTTTGCAGAACCAGCCTTCGGGGAGGTGAACCAGCTGGGAGGAGTGTTCGTGAACGGGAGGCCGCTGCCCAACGCCATCCGGCTTCGCATAGTGGAACTGGCCCAACTGGGCATCCGACCGTGTGACATCAGCCGCCAGCTACGGGTCTCGCACGGCTGCGTGAGCAAGATCCTGGCGCGCTACAACGAGACGGGTTCGATCTTGCCAGGAGCCATCGGGGGCAGCAAGCCCCGAGTCACCACCCCCACAGTGGTGAAACACATCCGGACCTACAAGCAGAGGGACCCTGGCATCTTCGCCTGGGAGATCAGGGACCGCCTGCTGGCGGACGGCGTGTGCGACAAGTACAACGTGCCTTCGGTGAGCTCCATCAGCCGCATTCTGCGCAACAAGATCGGCAACTTGGCCCAGCAGGGTCATTACGACTCGTACAAGCAGCACCAGCCGGCGCCCCAGCCAGCGCTGCCCTACAACCACATCTATTCGTACCCCAGCCCCATCACTGCGGCCGCCAAGGTGCCCACGCCTCCCGGTGTGCCCGCCATTCCCGGTTCTGTGGCCATGCCGCGCACCTGGCCCTCCTCGCACTCGGTCACTGACATCCTGGGGATTCGCTCCATCACCGATCAAGGTAGGGGCTCAGAGGCTGGACGTGTGGATGTGCAGAGCCTGACCCCGCACCTCTGCGGGGAGCCCAGTATCTCGCGGCCTCCGAACCCGTGTCTATCCCACCACCTGAGGCTTTTCCTTTGGAAACGTAAGGAGTCTTCCCAGGGGGTGTCCTGATCTCATTAACTTGAAACTCAGGCCCCTAGTTTCCTCGCCACACACAGTCTCCCGCCTCATCTCAAACTACCAGACCCATAACATTCCCCCATTCCCAACACATGGTTCACATTTTCCACCCTCCCCCGCCTCTCGCGCCGCGGCAGTCTCAGGCCGGCTCACGGAGCGCAGAGGGCGGCCGGCCGGACTTGGGGAGCAGCCCCGGAGGCCCGAGCCTGCGTGCGGCTGCGGGCGGCAGGCGCCGCTGCGGGCAGCCTGCTTGGGGATCAGATGCTGCCGCAACGAGTCCGCACACAGTGGAAACTGTAGTATTCTTCTCGGATTCTGGCAATCAGGCCAAATTCGCTCAGGCAGGAAGTTCAAATGTCACCTAATTGGTTTCATTCTTATGCTTCAGTTCATTTTCCTCGGAAACCGAGGTCCTGAAGTTACTACTAGTAACTTTCTCTCTCTTTCTCTCCATCTCTCGGCCTCGGCCTCTCTTTCTCTCGTCCTCCTCTCCAAAATTCATACTTTTACCTTCACAGACTTAAGGGAAAGTGGCCTCAACAACTGCGGTGATGGAAACAAAATGGATGGCCGATTCCAAGCTGTTTTTTGTACTGTTCTTTCCTGATTTCCCTGAGCCTGCGGCTTTCCTTTGGGGTTCCCGAGAATATGTCTAGTTTCTGCAGTTTTCGACAGTGCCACTCCGCTGTTCCTTTCCTTTCTCACCCCTGACCTTGCCTTGTCACGAGCGTCTTTTCTGTGTCGTCAGAACGATTCCCCGACCCTCCCGCCCAGTCCGGCTTCCGCAGGAGACCTGAGTTTGTTTTCCTTTACTAAGTTGTTAAAAAAGGGGGGGGAGGCATTAACTTCTTTTCTTGGTAGGGTAAAAAAGAAAGTCTAAATAGCCTTGATATAGATTTTAAATAATGAGCATGGTCTATTTTCGTAATTTCTCAGCCTAAAGTTTACAAAGTGTAGAGGAAAAATTAAATAGGAAAGGAGGAAATAGTTCCTTTAATTATTTCCTGCCTTTCTTGGTTGCCACACATTGGCACAATTATCTTTTTAAGTAATTAACGCAGGGCTCTGATTTCTCATCTTCTTCTTTTCTGACTGCAAATTTACAAGAGCCCCAGTTTTATCTTATTCCAGCTAGTTGAAGCTTTACGTTGGAGAGTTTCCCTTGATTTATAGGATAAACTGACCTCAGTGACATTTAAAGGAAGCCCCTGTTCATGGGAAAGTGTGAGATCAGCAGAAATGGGGGCTCACAGGGGGATCTCAATTTCTTAAGATAACTTCAGGCTTGTGCCCACCGACTGGCTTTTGTCTGGAAAGGCAAAGAGAGACAGACAGTTATGGACCAAAACACAGTTTCCTGGTGCAAATGGGAATCGATCTAGTTCTTTGAGGGTGGGGGAAATATAGGAGGAAAAAAAAAGCTGACAGAATTGAAAAGAAAACTTTTCTTACTTCAGGATCCTACAATCAGACTAAATGTCACTTGGGAAACTATTGGATTATGGAAAGGAATAACTCTTCCTTGTAGATGTTGATTCTGGATGCCAGCTTTAACAACTAGATTTTTAGACAACCACATATTTTTGACAGATCTGTGAATATAAAATCATTTTGTAGAAATGTCAGATGGAAGCGTTTAAAATCAAGTTATAGTGGCTTTCTCAAACTTTGCTCCTCCACCCATAGTAACCATAGATAAAAAACATCTTCAAATGTCTTCCCTTTGAAATTATTCAAATATCTCCTCTATGAAATTACTCTTGGCCACTGAAAAACACCAGTTATTCAATATGCACAACCCAACCCCAGGTATTGTAGTAATCACTTTACACCATATAATTTTCTTTGCATCTCTATTAAGAAGAGAAAGGAGAACAGATTTCTTTACTTCTTAACACTTGATGCTACTTTCATTTTCTTAACCTTTTATTTCATTTTCTTTTTCTTGTATATGTTTTAAAAACTCTCAATAACCCTGCCAATGTGGAATATATAGTGTTAATTGTAGGATTTACGTTTTGAATCAGATGTAGGTTGACACCACAACTTTAAGGCAGAGAGCTAGGGTACCCAGGCTAGGCATGCACACTCAAAATAGAAATCTATGCACATATATTTTGCATGTATATTATGGACATCGTTTAGTTATGTTTGCAAAAGACTTGCAGGTCTTTTGTTCTATTGACGTAGGCACGAGGTCCCCACACCGCAGTGAGCACTTTTCTGCGAAGTCTCTGAACACCAGCAGGCGCCCTCAGGTTAGGAAGCTGCTCTCTTTTTTGACAGCCCTAGTCCCAGATCTTTGTCAACCCAGAGTGGCCTAGGGTTAAGACTGAGGAGGTGGAGAATGGCGTGTCCAGCCTCTGGATTTATTTCCCCAGATTTGGGTTTCTTCCACTTTTTTCCTTGGGGATTGAGAAGGGGAGGAGGGAAATCAAAGGCTGGTTGAAAAAGAAAAAAAAAAAAAGAAATCCTCCCGCAGGCGTGGGTGAGAGAACTTGGAGAGGCCTACTCTCAGGCGAGTGAAACTTCTCCAGGCTTGGGGCTGGGAGCGGAGGAGGCTGCAGCTGGGCCCAGCGTCCGAGCAGGCCTAGGGAAGGCAGGGGGCTGACCCGAGGCCGGAGTCCAGGCGCTTTGTAGGCTAGGATTCCGGTCCAGTCTCCGGCGCGGGGCGCGCAGTGAGGGACCTCCAGCCTGACACCTCTCCTCCTCCTCCCCAGGAGTGAGCGACAGCTCCCCCTACCACAGCCCCAAGGTGGAGGAGTGGAGCAGCCTGGGCCGCAACAACTTCCCCGCCGCTGCCCCGCACGCAGTGAACGGGCTGGAGAAGGGAGCCTTGGAGCAGGAAGCCAAGTATGGTCAGGTGAGGAGGCGGCGAGGGCCCGGCCATTTGGGCCGCGTGGCGGCGGGGGTTTGGGCGATGGAGGACCCAGATCTCTTTCTGAGCCTCGACTCACTGCTGTCACTATCCGGAGCCCTTGTAGATGAATGCTCCCCACGGTCGGGGAGCGCTCCCCAGGGCACACACAGACTGGGGTGCCAGCTAGGCTCTTGGGAAGCACCCCCAGGCCTGTTAGGCCGCTGGACATTTTAGAAGTCCGTACCTAAAGCCCACTCCGCTGCTCGCATGGGGCTAGAGTTAACCAAAGAAGGGTCTTCCAAAAGGGCGAGCAAGCAGCCTGGGACCCCCCGAGCAGCGCTTCTACCCCTGGTCAGGCACAGGAGGTCGCGGCCCGGGGCCGGCCGGCTGCCGCGTCCCCGCGCCCGGGCAGGTTCGCTCCTTTGGCTCTAAGAAACAAACAAGCGTGACTTGTCCTGCGAAGAGGGGCAAGCAGATAAACGTTATAAAGTAACCATTTCCCGATTAAAGGTCACGTCGTAATCTCCCAAGGGAGGTTAGTGAGAAAACCTCAAATTATATGGCCTGGCTGTGGACCGTTTAATTTTTTCCCCCCTCCGTCCCTCCCCCAACTCTCCAAAAGAAAATTTAAAACACTTGTGTCCCCCACCCCGCCCCGCAAAAACCTAAGCAAACACCACCACAAAAACTGGACTTTTAGGTCTAAATTCATCACAACGCTGGAGTTGAGAGTTCAAAACTTAAAAAAACCAGATCTTTAAGAGAGTGTAAGGTTTTATTGAGTAGACCTGGGTAGGTTTGCAAATTTCTTAGTCACAAGGTCCAATTCCAAAGCCTCAAACTGCTCAGTTTTCGTTGCATTATTTTGAAGTCTTAAACTTTTAGATGTTTTCTTATCTGTCAAAACGAACTTTTAAAATTAAGTGGAATTCGTTCCTCTTGTTCGTTTGGGAAAAAACTCTTATTCATTATTATTATTATTATTATTATTATTTTACATTTATTTTCCTGTAATTTTGAAACTCAACCTAGTAAGTTTGACATTTTTTTTTTTTTGTTGTTGTTGTTGTCATTTGGCTGGGGCCAGGTTTGAACCTGCCACACTCGGTATATGGGACTGGTGCCCTACTCACTGAGCCACAGGTGCCACCCTCATTATTTTCTTTAACAAATCCCATTTCCACTTCCTCTTCTCTTGATTTTGTTGAAGCAGGGTCAGAACATGTATTCCTCTCTTGCTTCATGGCATATACCACAGACTATAGCAGTAAGGAAAGAGAGTTCTTTTCCTTAGTCTTGTTCTACTGCAGGGAAGGCCAGTGAAACATTACAAGAAAGTTTGTGACTTTGTTTCACAATAGGGCCTGCTTTTAAACTGTAATTTGCAAAGAAATGGCAGTATAGCACGATGGTTAGGAGTTTGGGCTCTGACACTACCAGCTTCTTAAGCAAGTTATTTAATTTTTTTTTTGAATTTACGTTTTCTTCACCTTTTCACAGGGAAATGCTAGTTCCAACCTCAAGAAATAATGTCAGTGAGATAATGCAACCATATGGCATATAGTAAGTGTTCATTAAATATTACCTGTGGCTAAAACTGGCAGTTAGATAACAACCTTTAAAAACAAGCTATATTTATCAGAATATACTTTGTTTAGAGAGGCTGTACTCAAAAAGCGTTGAGGTATTTTGTTGCCAACAACAGAAAGAGTATATGTAAAGCCCCTAACATAGCAGCAAACATTTAATAGGTGCTTATTGCTTCTTATTAGATCATCATTCCTAAAATAACATGTGAGGAGTTGAAAAACAGTCTCTAATCCCCACATTGGGTTGGTAAGTCCAGTCTCATCCAAAAAAAAAACCCTTTATAATTATTTTTATTCCCTTGAATTAGAGATCCAACATTTAAACTTGTTTAGAAATAATACACTTCAAAACAAAACCCACAAATCATTTAAAATAAAAAATTTAAACACTTTCAAATAATCTACTCTGTATATCCTGACCATTAAAAATGGATTACATTTTATAAACTGAATCACTAAATTACCAGATTTATAAAACCAGGCAATTTAAAGAAATAAGTGGCCAAATATATTATTTCTTGAAATACTTAGAAGAACAAGTAATTTTTCCCCCCAGAATAACAAGAAGTTTACATCTAACTTGCATTTGAAAAGTTTACTGCAATATGCTCATCTTCTGTATTGCCCTGTAGTTAGATAATTCAAATGACTGAAAATTTAAAAACCTGAAAAGTCTCCAAGCAGAATGTTAATCAGTAGCGGCTCTGTTATGATGAGAAAACAGTACTCAGTGCTGAGACGTGGCAAGTAGGCACATACACTTAGGCTGTGTCACTTATCCAAGCAGTTTTGGACTTTAGACATTGATTTTGTTGAAGGTAAAATTATATTTTAATACTTTCTCATAAACATGCAAAAGTAAAGTGCATTTCTCTTACTGATACTAAAAGGGCAGATTTATTTTTAAAAGTTATTTTTCAAACTATTAGTACTTGTCAGCATATTTCAACCAAAATGTCAACCCAGGTAACATTTTTTCCTTCTGTGTATATTTTGGACAAAACTTGAAAGTCTTTGGCCAAAAAAGGCTAAAAAATGGGGGGAGGGGATGTTTATATTTGTTATTAAATAGCACAATATTATATGACACCAGCTTTCATTTTAGTATTTGAATTGAAAGAGGAGACTGAGAACTTATAATCATGAGGCTTAGAGCATATTTTTTCCCAGATGACACCTGTAAAATTACCAAAGGGCTGAACTAATTGATTACAGATACTATTGATTACTATAATCCAGAGTTTCTGTTTTCCACTTAAATTGCAAAGAAAGATGCCTGACTCCTAGGATTCCTGGTAATTGGAACTGTGTACACATTTCTGCTACACACACACCTATCTTTTGTTTTTGAAAAATTAGTTTAGAATATTCAAACTTGTCTTAGATGTTAATATCACACTGTAATTAATTAATATTTTATAGTGCCAGGCAGAAGTCCTTATTGTCTATCTCTGCAGATAGAATATTTATTTATTTTGGATTTTTTCACCTGCATTTAACATTGGGCTAGAAATCCTTAATCTCATTTAATTCTCAATGGCAACAAAGTTCCCTCGTTTGTAATGGCTGGTTCTATTCTGTTGAAAGCATAACATCTCTGTTAAATACAACGGAATGGCAAAAGAACATTGTATACAGGGGATCGTGGGGTTTGGAATATATCTGCCCTTTTACATGGTGCTTTGTGAACTGTTCATAAGTAATTGGATAGCTCTTGAAAATTTATCTACAATTGGGCATACTTTCTAAAAAGATATATATTATGTAGTGGGTATTCTAAAGTAATCTGACTAGCAGATTTATAAGCTTTCAGCATCTTCATTTGGTGGCTGCATATGTTAATTCAGGAAGCAAGTTTAATGTGATATTAGCTACAAACTGAAATGCCAGAAATAGAGAATAATCTATAAATACATTTTAAAACTTAAGAATTAAGTGAGTTATAAAAATAGTTGAATTTAAAGACAAAACAATCTGAAATTCCTATGAAGTAAGCATTCATTCATACATTGTATTTGAAATGAAGATAGTTTATCAGAATCCTGAATATAATTTTCTAGTGTATTATTTAAAACGCTGGCTGTCCTTGAAGAGATACTGTTTTCATGAAGGTATGATGAAGTTACACTAAATTTTCTTCATATCAAATTTTTTGTTAGATAAGGTATAATTTTATAAACAATGAAATCTTAGGCAAATGCCATCAGAGAGTCTCTGAAATTCATAATGTCATCTGTTATAAAAAACATCCTTTGTCCTGGTTATCTTTTAAGCAGTAGTGTTTTAAAACAAAATTAATGATTCTATATCAGTAAAATCTGTCATATAAAATAGCAGAAAAAGGTAATTTTAAAAATGTCAAGGCTACATTTTAACAGCATTTTTGAAAATTATAAAATTTAGAAAACTTTTTGAATAGCAGCTTTTCATTAACAAGAGACATTCAGATCTATAATATGATAACTGATCATTGTTAAAATCCTTTAAGATGAATTTCAAAACCATATTTATAATGATCATTTCATCTTATATTTGTTTACTAGGTCGTTGAATTAAGAAGGGAAGAATGATAGTCTGAAAAATGATTTTACCAAAAAAGACAAACTCTTGTTTATTTTTAGATGCCAAACTTTTTTGTATGATATCAAGGTTGAAGTTCTAGGTGAAGCATATCTCTATTTGCAGGTAAATCTGCTTTATCACAAAGCCAAGGTAAACTCATTTTATTATAAGGGGAGGAGCACAGAGAACTAACAAGTAGATGACAGATTACAAGTGCACCTGGGACAGTTATTTGCATTTTTTTAAAGAGAGAAAATGTTAAGTATACAATTCCCAGAATTTGAAGAAGAAACAATCTTCAATCTCTAATTGCCAGACAGTTGTCATACTAGTTTTTTGTCATACTATTTATTGCCCCCTCCATGGACCCAAGTGTTTAGATACTAATGTATTTCTATTTTCTTAGTTTTGGGGGGTGGATAAACAAAACAGCCGTCAATCAAATAATGAAATAGCTAGGTTAGAACTTTTATTTCTTTTTTCAACAGCTTTACTCATTTCGCTTACTTAAAGTGTAATGCTCATTCTGTGATAAAGGGTGCCTAGCTTTTTGTTTTGGTTTTAAAGGAAGAGCATCACTTTTTTCCCCCCTACAAACCTATACTAACTTAAGTATACAAATGGTTATGAAGTGTTTTTTTGTGGGGATGCAAGATGATTAAGACAAATCCCTTTCCTCAAATAGTCTACAGTCTTGTCCTCTGCCAATGCAGCTTCTCAGCTTATCTAGGAAAGTTGTTTTTTCAAAAACTGATAAATCTCCATTTCTAACAGTTTAGAACAAGTGAAGTGAAAACTTCTGCTTTCATTCTTCTTATGAAATTTCTAGGATTCCTAGTCATGGTATACACATTTCTGCTACACACACACCTATCTTTTAGTTGCAAAGTTGCAATCTTATATGTTTTTCTAGACTATTTCTTTCAATGTCTTAAGTTGTTTTCTAGAACCATCCAAGAAAGCAAATAACTTACTTTTTCCCAGGGTATGCAACATAGTCTATTTTGCTTTGTATTAGTAAATCTCATTCTCAAAATTGGGTAGAGGGTAGTTTGCTACAGGGAAGACCCTCTCACAGTTTGTTCAGAGAAAATAATCCTCATGGCTTTCAAGGAAGATCCACATGGAAAAGGAATTGATGGGTTGAAATCTTATTTATGGAATCTTTAGGTAAAGTCATTTTCAAAAATAAGATTTCCATTACATGCCCATTGCTGGGGTTTCATTTGGAAAATTTGTTTACTCTTCCCTGGGGATTCCATATGTTGGTTGATTTATAAATCATATTTACAGTCCAATTAAATAGAGTAATTTAGCATGTTTGCTTCCCACTATATTTATAGTGTACATTTGGTAGTCTCTACTCAGCCTAACTAGCTTTTCAGATTAATTACATGCCCTTCACTGAAAACATTAAACAGATTTGTGACGTTTAAGTCATGTACTCTTATAGGAAAGAATAAACAAACATCAATGCTACCTGTAGCTGTTTTCCTTTGCAATGGAAAATTTTACTCTTTCAGTGATTGCTTCATAAATAACAGTTACTTTACCCAGTGAAGATTTATATCTTTTGCTAATGTCATGTTTCCAAATTAATAGTGAGAAAATTGATGTGTTTATTGAGTCACTAAATGAATGAATAATGAATGTGGCAGGAGGCAGGTACATTTTCAAGCATGTTTGTTCTCTCAGCTTGCCTGCTCCTTTTTTTCTAAATTTCTAAATCTAAACTTTAAAAGTAAAAATTAAAATTAAGTCAAAACTCCCTCCTCTGACAATCTAATTTAACCTGAGGGAAAGCTAAGAGCTATTTCACAGTTTCAGATTACAGCTTTCTGTCTTTTTTAATTCAAGCAAACACTTTAGCCTCTTCTTGTCTGTTCCTGCAAGATGAAGTCAACCCTCTCTGAGCTTTCCTTCCCACCCTTTCTTGCTGCAGTACAAAAGGGGTTACATCACTGAAATGAAATTAAATAAATATTGTGAATTTCAGAGAACTTTGAAATATTTCATACTAATATGAATAAGGACATAAAGCAAGTTTGTGACTTAAGTATGTACAATTGGACAAATATGGAAAAAATTAGTCATTTTTTTACACTTGAAAAATGAACGTAATAATTAAGGAACCTAAATCCAATATCCTTCCTCCCCCTACATTTCAGGAGCATTATCTAAGATTAGATCTGTATTCCAGTGGAAACATTTCTGGGCAAAAAGAAGTAGGCCCATGTAAGGGGATGTAGACGTTGCAACAGAACAGCTGAAGAGCCCTAAATAAAGGGGGTACATGGGGGAACAATAATTCTAGGGGCAAAGGTATAAGGTGTTGAAAGGGAAGACAAAGCAAGAAAGAAAGAAGTGTAATTTTGGATGCTAGACAAAATTAATAAAAAATAAAAAGGAATGGGTAGGAAACATTTAGCTGTTATAGATAATAGAAGTCACTGACAGATAATCTTTTTCTGCTAACTAGAACACAGTTTCTGTCATGTATAAATCTTTAACTTTATGTCCTGGTAAAATGTTGGGCATATGTTGAGTTTTTATTATTTTAAAAGCAACTTTAATCTTAGCCTTTTTATGTCATTATTCTTGGTGCACATCGGCATCAGTAGTATAAAATAGTAATTAACACTAGGATGAGAGAGACTGAATACAGATGTAAACTCCTTTTCATAATTGAATTGGAATGATTCCTTTCCAAAGTAATTTCTCAAAGACTACTGGGAAAATTTCTCAAAGACTACTGGGAATGATTCCTTTCCAAAGTAATTTCTCAAAGACTACTGGGAAAAGTGATTAGAATTATGATCTCTATGCAACAAGAGATTTTCCCTCTCTGCCATTTGATAGTTCTCTGTCTTGATCCTCATCTTCTGAGAGCCTTACAGGGTGTCTCTTTTGAGAGGTAATTAGCAATTTTTCTTTGGGGAGAAAAGGATTTTTTTTTTTTTTTTAGAAACTAAGAAATAGATGAGAATGTAACGATGAGAATTGGGTTCTAGAAGAGGAAAAGAATCTTTTACCATATGTTATCTCAAAGATGCTCTAGGTTAAGATTAAATTGTGTCTATCTTTTAACCTTCCAGGAAAAGCAGCCTGGCACAGAGGACCTTGCATAGGACAGGGGTAATAAATTCTTTTAACACATGGCCCCGGACTTGCCAGTTGGCCTAGTGTGAATAGCTAAATCCCTTCATCTATATCCTTGTTTAAAAAGAGGATAAGATTTCATTTATACTCAACAGTAATGTGCAATGGTTAATTTTGTTCAAACATACAGTATCATCATTTTTGGGAAGTAAAATATATTTTACTTCTAATTGACCATCATGTTGTATGCATGATACATCATCTTATAATAATGATAACCCCAACAATTTATAGTGAGTTATAATTCATTAATTCTCATTATTCATTGAAACATGTTGGATATTTCTTGGTGCCTGGGACATACTCAAGAAATTAGTTTCCTGTTTCCTTCCTTATTTTTCAAAGATGAGACATTGACAGAGCTTAAGGTGTGTGTTCTTCTAGATCAAAGACACAGGTTAACCCCTCTAATTCATTTCTTATTCTGTCACAAATCCATGAGCAACATTAAGTTACACTTAATGTTATATTAGTGTATATATCCTGCTCTATATACATATAAACACACACACACAACTCTGCATTGAGACCCTACCATTACATTCTCTTAGATGTGGAAGTAAAAATAATAAGCAAATAAGTTAGGAAATGATTTCTATGTTGCAATTCAGTTGAAAGAAGTATCCAATTAACATACATCTGATTTACTCAATTCTAAGAATTAAGTAGTTTTTCCTAATCAAATTCTAGTATTTATATGATATTTTCACTAGAAAATATGTTGACATGTGAGTTGATTCATGTCATTCCCAGGAAACAGGATCTATTCTTCATTTCTAAATAGTGTAGAAATTGAGGGGAAAAAATTAAGCTACTTGAAGAAGGATGCCCAAGGTTCATGCCAGAATCAGGATTAGAAATCAGGGTGTTTTCGGTGTTGTTAATAGTAACGATACCAACAAGAGAGCACTGGTTTCTAGGCAGGGTTGCCTGCCAGGGCTGGCTGCTTTTTGTTTGCAAACAAAGGTTTTACATCTAAATTCATTTCAAGAGATTTATCCATATGTTTCTTAAAAAGTCATCTTACAAGGCCCCTCAACTTTGCAAGTACATTTTCCTATTTCAAGACCATGCCTGTCCAGTTCTGTTATATTTGGAAAGCCAGTTTCCTTTCCGATAAAAATAGCTCTGGAAAAGAATACTCCCAATCTTCATTAAAACAACTCTTCCAAAAGTGCCTGATTTTGCGTGTCCCTTGTCCATTACAGGCATTTTCAATGTGACGTCTTAAAATATGGCCCATGTTCTATTGAACAAAGGTCGTGTTCATTTTGAGTTTCTGACATGACAGCCCTCCCTCTGAGCCCCCCTTTACTGAAAATGAAAGCCACACCAAGCAGGCCCATCACAAATGACTCAACAAAAGGGCCAGACAAAACCCAAGTCCCCAGAAGGTTGACAAAGGCAATGTGAACAACTGAGCGGATTCTAAGTATTTAATCACCAATAATTCTTTCCTCGCCCTGCTCTTCCTTGCTGTCCTTCCAAATGGCAAAAGCAAATACGACTGTGTATTTTCTGGATGCAGCTTCCTCAAAACTGCTGTGGAAAAAAATAATATCTTGTCATTAGGTTAGATTAAGTAGCAAGACTGGGAATGCCATTAGAATATAATAAAGCTTAAAATAATCTAAAAAGAAAATCAGAACATAGAGTCAGAATCTGATTAGCTCACTCGGGCTTACCCTCTGCTTTTAAGAGCCTGTGAAACGCCAGCGCTGTACTATGATTACTGCTCACCTCTCCTCTTTTGCTGTTCCTCTCAGGCACCAAATGGTCTCCCAGCAGTGAGCAGTTTTGTGTCGGCATCCAGCATGGCTCCTTACCCTACCCCGGCCCAAGTGTCGCCTTACATGACCTACAGTGCTGCTCCTTCGGGTTATGTTGCTGGACATGGATGGCAACATGCCGGTGGCACCCCACTGTCCCCCCACAACTGTGACATTCCTGCATCGCTGGCATTCAAGGGAATGCAGGCAGCCAGAGAAGGTAGTCATTCTGTCACAGCTTCTGCACTCTGATGGGAAATTCCGTCTGCAATAGCTTCACCTGGGTCTCCCCCTCGTCACCCTCCCCATCAGGTCTCACACCCCACCTTTCCTGCCCCCCAACCCTCCTGCCTCAAAAGCTGGCTTTATGGACTCACATCCTTTGTGCTGATGACACTTAAATATTTCTTGCCATAACTTTTCTCTTGCAGAAAAACTGACATGACTTTAGGACTTAAAAACAAAAGCAACGTTAAGGATTGAATGAGACATTTGTGTTGCCACACACTGTCTAAATGTAGTGAAGAAACCTATACCCCTCAAAGGGCTTAAGGAACTTTTAAAGCTAGTCTTTGGTAAAACCACATGTGTATATTTATTCTAAATCAACCTGAACTTTTGAAACGTGCAATTGTTGAGATTTTACAAAATCAATAAAGGAAAATACATATAGAAAAAAAGCTATCCTACACCCTCTAATCAAATATGGTAACCGAGGAAGCCTTAATTCATTATTAGGAAACCAATCAATAATTGACTTGTTTGAGTGATCCTTGTTTATTATTTTTAAGAGATGACCTATTGTATTGAAAAAATATGTGTAGAATCCAAGCAGCATCTGAATTTAGCTCCTCCTGGTGTTTTGACTTGGTTCCCAATACAATAATGTTTATATTTTCTATTAGTTTGTAAATACGGACTCTGGAAGCTGCATTTTTGTCTTCATTCCATAAGATCTCCCTCTTCTCCAACCCCACCCCCTCTGCATTTCTTTCTTTCTTTTTTTGTAAAGGTGACTTTCTGGCAACGTCTTTGTCTCTGTTTGGTGGTGGGCTGCTCGGGCTCCTGGACCTGGACTTGCCCCCAAATTTTGTGTGTGCAGTGAAGGCTTCAACATCTCATGAAGGACACTTTCTTTCTACAGCAGAGGATGCAAAAAACAGATAAAACAAGCCAGTCTCCCATTTCGTATCCTAATCAAACAACACACATGCCAAGCATATAAAGACAAGAGGGTGGATAACATCTGAATAAGAAGGCTCTAAGGGAAGTCACTTAGAAACTCAAGTTTAATGTGAAATGTTTTGCAAAGACGCTTAAAATGAACTTTATGTTAAGAAAACCACTGTGAAACCAAATTGTACTGTTATTGTTGGCTTACCTGTGTGTTCCGCAATTTCAGCCCCAAATTGTGTTGTAATTTAAAGAACATGGAAAATTCTTCTCTAATGAATGTAACAATAGCTTGCTGTGAAGTTTACATTGTTTTTGTACAGATGTGTGTTTCACATGTAGGCAAACTGGTGGTGGTATGAGAAATACAAATGCTATTTAATTTTAACAAATTCCTTTTATTCATTTCTGAATTTACAGGACACAGTTTAGTTGATCAATCTTTCAAGACTGATTTATACTTTTCACATTAATGCTAATAACAGAGCTATGGGGTATACATGTGTGAGTGTGTGATTATGTGTTGTATTTTAAAACAATTGATTTTCTTGGGTAAAATTCTACAGTTTTTATCCCTTCTGTCCAGGAAGTTTTTCCTGCTTGGCAATATAGACTTAAAAATAAGTTTTTAGAACAATTCATCTATTGGAAGATTAATATATTGAGGGGTTTTCTTTCTTTGGTATTCTGTGCAATAACTAAAAGGGCACTTCAGTAGATGGGGATGTTGAAGAAGCGTTCACTAGGTAATTTTGCTTCCTTCCAGTCTGTGCTGTGCGGAGCCTCCATGGCCATCCAATTCCACCACATTGGTTTCACGGCTTCCTTTAAAACTACATGGTTAGATCAGCTAGGTTTTCAAATCACCAGGATATAAACAGTGAGCAGATTTCTGACACACAGATTATGTTCAAGTGACTCCTTTTTTTGAGCAGCAGATATTTGATAGAGAGCTTTGAACTGCATTTATTTCTAAAGGAACTGAAATTCAGTGCTACAAACAAAGGATTATAACTTCAGGAGAAGCAGCAGCAGAAGAAGCAGATGAACACTCAGGGCCACAGTCTTCCTTTGATCTTGTAAAACTCCCATTGACATCTGGAGTTCCTAGTCTGGTGAGAAAATAGACTATAAACTAAATGGAACAAAGATCCAATCCAATATTTTGGTGGAGACTTTAAACCCATACATACAGGGACTCTCCTGCCATCTAGAAAAACTGACATAAGGTACAGGATTATTCTTTATCAAAATGTTTTTAGGTGGCTATTAGGGATCTTTAAAAAAAATTAATTGTTTATATGGAAAAGCAACTAAATGTTAATTTCTTTATCTAAATTAAGAAATCTCTTGTTATGCTATTTATAATTTTTTCTGGTTCTTATATTTTAAAAAAAATTATTATTAATGGTATCAAAGTTTTCTTTCTTTTCTTTTTCCCCTGTAGGTCTTTTCTTAACAACAGTGAATTCACATGGAATGATTTTTAAAAGACCACAGATACAATTTGCTATTCAAAGTAAATTATGATTTAAAGCCACTTTTAAAAATACAAGAAGGAAAATGGGATGGGATATGGGGTTGGGACTGTTTAATGTTTAAAAATTATCATTATTGCTTAATGTTAACATATTTCCTCTTTTTTTTAGAGGGTAAAAGTGTTGTTTTTAAATTGGCAAACGCACTCCTTCGAAATCCTTTTCCATCTCAGCGTCATGGAGAGGTTAAAGGTTCAATGTCATGGCCTCTATGCAGGCAGTACGCATAGATGCAAGAGCATTACCTGCAGGGACAGAATGCAGTTGTGCACAGACACATTCTTATTTTTCTTGGTTTTTCTGTTTCTAACAACCCTTTTATTGAATATTAGGCTGAAATATAATTTTAAAAAACACGTTGGAAAGGATGTACAACACAAGGCTATGTATGTATATACCGTATGTCAAAAAGCCTTTTATTTTTATACTTCAAATGCTCTAAATTAATAAAAAGTAATAATAACCACGTTATCTTTTACTTTTTATTTTCCAAAACACTTTAGTGAAATTGCCCCACAGTGGAAATATCCCACAACAGTAATTAAGAACAGGTGTTACCTAGAACAGATATTTTTGTTGACTTTAGCTATTGAATTTGCATCATTTCAGGATACAGAGAGAAAAGTTTGGTTATATCAACATTACGGAAATATTTTTTGGGGGGTGGTACATGTTAGTATAGCAAACTCTAAGAATGCTAAAATATTTATATTATGAAACATTTTCCCCTTTATCAGACATATTTTAATATTGCAGACAGCAGACTTTACACCCGAAGCTGTCCTTTAAAACTAATAACCTGAAAATGCAGTTTTACTTCACACATGGTTCCTAAGACTGGCACAGGTAAGCATTCTGCAAATACAGATGGCACAAACAGGCCCAAGGAATGCTTCCAATTTGTGACTGAACATGAACATATTTCAGCAACAAAACTTATCTTCAAGGGAAACTATGTAAGGGAAAGTGGTTTAATGTAACTTTATTTTCTATTGGTAATAAGAGACTTTGGATATCATGATTTTAAAATACCTGCTTAAAACAACAGTATATTAACACTTTCTTTTAAACAGTGTTTAAAATATTCATTTAGACAGAGTAAGATACAAAGTAGATTTAGAAGAATATAGCTGAGATGTGCATAATTATTAAAGAAAATGAACAGATTTACATTTTAATATGCTAGTATTTCA